>JASFAX010004121.1:0-40323 GCA_030737875.1 Allium sativum | reverse complement strand
GCTTAGGTCTTCGACATCCATTCATAGCGTTGTCAAATATTGTAAGGTAACTTTTCAAAGTTTTGTCGGGGCCTTGGCGGATGTGCATGCCGAATGTATCGATTAAGCCTTGGGCTAGCTGGCTGAAGCTCGAGATGATTCTTGGTAGAAGTCGTGTGAACCATAAAAGATGTATGTCTTCTAGAAAAAAGAGGAAGCACTTGCACTCCATGGCGTCTGTGACGTGAGCAGAGTTCATATATGATTCGTAATGGTGTACAAAATCTCGAGGGTTGGAGTTCCCCGAGTAAACTTCTATCTGTGACATATTAAAAGGTGTGGGCCATTCGGCGTTGAGCATGACTTCAATGAAGGTGTTACATCTTGCATTGGTTTCCCAATCGTCGATGATGTGGCGCCGAGATTTTTTTATGATGCTAGGAAGTAAGTTGGCGAGAAAGGGAGTTCGGATCTCCACTGAATTCCAGCGGTCATGACCCGACTCGGGAGTGCCTAGCCTTGGACACCTTCTAGGATGATTGTTGTCTTGATCTAAAGAATCTTCAGCCTCGGTTCTCTGACTTGGCAGAGATCGATGAACGGGAACTTGAGCTTGTTTTGTTGCACAAAGCATAGGCAGCAAATTCCGATCCGAGATAAGTCGATCTCGCATGCTGATGGGTTGAGTGCTAACCCGTTGGTCAGGGCTAGACTCAAGTCCAGGCTAGAACCAAGGTCGGGGCTAGATCTACTTGGAGGCGAAGGATGTCTCATCGAGCATATTTTTGAAGCCACTACGTTAATCTAATATTTTGGTGCATCTGCTCGACAAGCACCCAATTTCCTCAAGGTTTCATAGAATTAAGCTCAGTTAACGAACATGTCTTGGTTCGAAGTATTAACGGTTTCCAAGTTGGTCGGAACTTCGGTGAGTTGAGGCTGAGAAAGGTTTTCCGAATCTGGATCGATCGTGGAAGGTCCAAACATGGCGTTCTTTCCATTGGTCTTCATTATCGGTAGACTAACTAGGTAAGTTTCGGAAGACTTAAGTAGCGCTACAAGTCTCGGTGATCGAGTGGTGGGAAATGTGAAGTTTTAGGTTTCTCACGAAAAGAGCAAGAATATCGAACGTAGGTGCACTTTTTCCCCTTTCTAGTGCGTCGAAATGTTGGCGTCCAAAAGTGATCGCCAACACTCGTGATTTCCACGACAGCGAAAATAAATGTCTAGAACAGAAAATAAGTACGTTGCGGTGTAAAAATGCAAGGGAAAATCCAAATAAATAGTCACATAGAATTTATAGTGATTTTGCTTGTCAGAGCCTACATTCATTCTGGAAGTTTGGTATTTTATTACTTCTCTGTTACAAATTACAATATTGAATCAGTATATTTTTTAGTGTAAAAGAACTACGATAATTCCAATTTTTAAATTGTGTGGTACCGAATGCTATGCTTAGAGAGGATAGTAGTCAGTTATGCCTCGTGATCTAAATGCTTGGAAGTGGAAGGATGAGCCTTCATGACTCCATGAGTCCAAGTAAAGTCAAGTGGGTACCAAATGGCTAGGATACTTCCATGGAGCTACCATGACCATGGTGGCTAGGAGGTTCAATAATGGTTTTTTTTCCTTCTTCACGAAATGCCAAGGGAGTCCAAAATAGTCCAAGTGCCTAAGAAGATGATTCTTCTCCTTCCTGGAGTGATGGAAGATGGTAGGGAGGTTGTAGGAAGATTATCTCCCTCATAGGAAGCCATGGGAGAAAGGATCCAAACAAGTTCCTACCTCTTCACGTTGGAAATAAATTTAATAGAGTAGGCTAGAAAAGGAGAAGGAGGAGTGATGAGTCCAATGGATAAATCTTGTATCTCGGGAGTTGGTTCGACCCTGAGATCGATACAACTCCTGGGGACTTAACCGAAATCACCCTACTCTACTTAAAATGCTTCTATTTTTGTATCCCGAGGAATATAAAATCTCGTATCCTAAAGGATATGAACATCTTATCCTAAGGGATACGAATTCTGTATCCTAGGGATATAGTGTGTGGGGAGTTGACATGTACGTGGCTAACGGACCGTGATACGAAGGTTCATGTCGGTAGGAGTTTTGAGGAGTTTTGAGGTCGGGATACAAGTTGATGGTGAGGCTAACAGTTGATCCCGAAGTGTTGGTCCGTTGTTGGGTAGCTTGGTCGAACAAGGATGACTATTCTTAAATGACTCTATCTGGATCTGGGCTCTGAACGTTTTGATGATACTTCTGGGCTGTTGATCCATACTTGAGCCTAGTCCTGTAGACTTGAACTTCTTTTTGGAACCAGGACAAAATGCCGGTTGACAACATTTAACATTAAAATCCATTTTTAAAATTTACGCTCCAAATTCAGTATTATATCTATATAAATTAAATTTGAATGATTTCCTTCTTCTAAATTCAACATTATCTTTGTACAAAAACTTAAAACTCTCTAAGCCGTGGCTTTCTTCTCCAATAATCAAAATTATTCTTAATTTCCATTCCCAAACCCTACCCAATGTCCTTTTTAAAACACAACACTCACAAAAGTCATCAAAATGGAGGAAAATCTTAAAGATATTCTTCAAATGATGACTGAAATTCAAGTACAACAAATACCAATGGCAAAGGAAAAACAAAGGCATGATAAGATATACCTTAATCTACAGGAAGAGATTCTAAATAATTTAAATGATCCGATCATAAGTGAGGAAGAAATATCCGATATAACAATTCACAATCCAATGAATGATTGTGATAATGAAGAAGAAGAGGAAGAAAAGGAGGAAGAATAAAGTAATGTGTGTTGGAGAATTATGTTTCGATAAGAATGGAAAATTTGCCCAACAAAAGGGTAATTTATGCCTCCATTATCCCCATTATTGTATCCATAAATCCTCGATAATTAGGAAATCCAAATAGATCAATTTAGGATCAGTTAAATTTATAGTTGTACAAGGTTTAGTATAAGAATAGAAGTAATTGTATATATGGTTCTATTCAATTAAGAAGGTGCTATTTTAGTGTATTTGGTATATGTTTTGACTGAAATTATGTGTATGAATTGAAGTATTGAATATAATATGTTACTAAGAAAATAGTACTCATTACATTTCGTTATAGGTTAATGAGTTCATTTTATTATACGTATTTATTTGAGATTTTTAATGGATGACAAAAGGAAAATAAAATAAAATATGGTGCTAGAGCAAGAGGGGGTTGTTGAAGCAAGGAGGAGTTAGGAAATATATTTTATGAAAAGTTCGTCATCATAAAAAAGGAGGAGATTATTAGTGCAATAAAAGAATGTTTTAATGATCACAACAGGTATAATAGATATTGGTATAAAATACGTTTACTATTATTACTAACGATTATACATATAGTGCATAGTAACAACTTTATAGCAGGTATTGATAATCAATACTACACAGTAACAAGACCCTCCATGATGATCTAAGGAATGCTCTGGAGATGCTGATTAAGTTTAGTGCTCCAAATCACGGCTCATAAGTTATCAAGTTCAAGAATTCAAGAATAATGAAGATAAGCATTGAAGGCTTAGTTATATATAATAAAAACTCGATTACACTCATCTGATCCCTTTTCAAATGTTTATTCAAAGTAATTTTTTACCGATTAATTTTTTTAAAGTATTTTTCGAATCATATATTATAATTAATTTAAAACTTAAAATTAAAGTTTTAAATTAATTTTTATATTTATGTTTCAAATTTCATATTTGATATTATATTTTAATTTTGGATTATATATTCTTTATATTTGTATTTTGATACACTTTATATTACTTGTGCTATATATATTAGTATTTTAATCTTTAATGTTTTAAATATTTAGTTTTGAATTTTAATTTACTTTATATATTGATTTTGATTACATAGTATTTGACCAAAAAATGGCACAAACACCCAAATAGATATTTTGAAGAGATGAAATGAAGAATAATAAATCAAGATGAGGAAAAACAAGCACACAAACAAATTATAGTGATTCACTATTGAAATTCCTACGTCTAATTTATAATTTCTTTACTATTACTTGCAAATGAAGTTACAATGCTATGAGATCAAATAATCTTAAGAACAATGTTATTGCTGAATGTAAAGTGCAAAATAAGAGATCAAAAGTCATTTCATTGTATATTATGGAGGCCTTCTACAAGGGAGATACATGCTCGGTTTGATTGGACCATATGGGCTCAATCCGACACTTGCGAAGTTTGTGGATATAGTCAGCTCATAACCGGAGCGCTTCTGTAGGAAATATCAACTCGGTTCTATCGTTCCCGGGTCGACGTAGTTGAACTGAAAGTGAGTCGACCCAAAGTCTCTGCCTTCATCGACCCAAAGCTTCGCAGTAGTGTATTTATCAAGCTGGAGCATATCAAACCGGATTTCCTAGGGCTCCTACTTGTTCCAGCCGAGACATTGTCAAATCGAGGGATCGTTGCATTAAGCTTGCCTTACTTGATCACTTTGACATATTAATACATTGTGAACTAGCTCTAGGCGCTTGGATCTTGCATGTCAATGATCTTGATGGCCTTGTTGGAAGGCAGGTCAACACTTTTCCCCTAAAGTACATCGTGTCAGGGATGGGATGTTCTTTGAATAAGTTGAGGTGATTATATTCGACATTGTACTTGATAATGCTTATTGAGCCAAACTCTTTGATTGGAGTAGTTGATATGAATAAGTAATAATTCAAACTTCGTTCAATCAAAATGTCGAATATGTTTATCACAAGGCATGTTAGGTCCTTGGTTCCTATAAGTGATTGTACACATATAGATCATTGCCAAAGGATATTGTTTTCTTGTGCAAGTTGAGCACGTGGTTGAGTCAGACCATTTATCACATACATGTCAATACGTCGTGTCATTGATCAAGCTATGAAATAGCAAGAAAATGAGATTTTTTTTATCTCGGCTCGATAATTAGACCAAGTTCTAGATTGATAAAGTCGATCAGGACCATGTCAGTAGTCACATCGGACTGGTTAAATTGTCTTTGCGGAGAGAAGGAGAAGAGTCTTCCTATTTTTCTTCTGTGATTATTGGCTCCACACAGTAATTATGCTATTCTCTTTAGTTTTATTATTTTCACCATGTCAAACCGAGAATCTTAGAATTTCTAAACCCTGGACCGATCCAATATTCGCTCTCGATCTTTGAATACTAGGTCGGTCCTTGATTTGATTCCGCTCTTTTTAATCTTGGTTGATTGTTTTTCAATATAAATCTCCATTGAATTTGTGTTTTGTGCTTGTGTTCGCCATCAACAGTGGTGGAAGCGATTTCATCACTAGTTCTGGTGTCGTGGCTATGCCTTGATGTAGGGTAAGACAAGGAGAGATGGTCAGAGAGGTCAATATGGAGAGTCGATGCACGGAGGGGCTTCGTCTAAGTTGAGTTTCTGGAGAAGACGGTGGAAGGAACTTGAGGATAAAGGATTAGATAGCATGGTCCACAGAGGCAGTGGAGAAGAAGAGATAAGTTGAATTATGGAGAGAATCCTTCTTTCTCGGTTCGATGCAGCGATGGGTCGAACCGGAGAGGGATCAGGTTAAAAGGCTTAAAGAAGGAAAAGCTAGGGAAGATTTAAAGGCAGTGTGGAGGTCTGGATTGACGTGACTATCAGTCAGCCTAGGGAAGTTTGGATCGAAGTAGTGACTGGTTTAAAGAATTTTGTGGAAGGGGAAGTTGCAGGTTTTGGTTTGACGTGGTTATTAATCGGACCGAAAGGTATCAGGTCGGAGAAAATTCACAACCCTCGGCTCAACATGGATGTTAGTTGTAATGTTCCTATTTTTGGTAGCCAAATATTTAATTTATTTTTTAAAATATTATATTTTGAAAATTAATGGATTTTAATATTAGATTCGTTATTAAAAATGAAGTTTAAACGTATAATTATTATTAATTATAAAATGAGCTCGTAATGGCGTGATAGTTCATAATATTGAGTCTTGAACTTCAAATGAATATAATAGATCCGACATAAGTCGGAATCCTATGAAATAAGAAACGTTTGAATCTTGTTGATTATAATTTTCATATGAAAGCGAAAAATCCGGATTTCATGTTATAGATTGTTAGTTATGTCCAATTCAAATTTTAAAATAGTCACTTTGGAAATCGTTAATAAACGATAACGCTTATTTAATAAATTTATAATAGTTTTTATATGTTGGATAACGTTTAACTTGAAATTGATGATATTGAATTGCATAATTTATATTTGAAGCTATATGATATTTCTAGTTGGGTATTTGTGATAATAATAATTTATTATTACTTAATTCAATTATTTTGGAATTTATATAATATTTTATTTATATTATATAAGCCTTAAATAGTGATTTTTGCAAATGGTCTTCGTTTTCGATGAAATAAGTTCCATTGGAACCGTAACGTTAAATTATTATACGATATCAAATTTCGTGGCAAACCGATGTTGTATGTGACGACGGCAGCCGTAAAACGCACAGTCATTTTCTATAGCGTAATTAAATTAAATTAAATTAAATTAATAGAGGCATTTGTCCATAACTTGAGCAAACAATCGAATTAAGCCACAAAACTAATTCCGTTGGGTTGTATTGACGTTTAGAGTCAGAATAGGCAGGTAGTTTGTTATTTTTAGACATCAGGTATTTTGGTGTCCAAAATAACGTTGTTTGGCATATAAAAATAGTGTATCGGGAAACAGTCTTGGAATGCGACGAAATTTGTGCCGTTGGATTAGTATTAGTTAATTATCATAAGATTTTGATTTTCGTGTCAATCGAACGTACCGTTTAATCGTGGCAACAGTAAACGCCTCTATTTTTATTTAATCGTTTATATTATTTGATATGGGTAACTTTAAAGGGATAAACGACTGGACAAACGAACTCCAATTTTAACGAAATAAATTTCATTGGATTCGTAAGGAAAAGGAAAAGTAGAATTTCTAAGTTTCAAGTTGATTGGGTTTATTTTGTGATCATGAGAAATTTAAACGCATGCTTTTTCGCTAGTGATTTATAAAGGATTGTTTTACAAACGACCTCGGAATTCGCTGAAACCTGTCCCATCGAAACCAGATTTTTTTTTATGCTAGGATTAGGAGTGCCATCTCGATTGGAGATAGTATGTGACGGTTTTTACATGATACTTGACAGTTAAGTTTTGGTATAATTTATATTAATATATTATTTATTCCTGTTTATAAATAAGTTTCAGCAAACCCTAAACACGGTCAAAACCGAACATATATAGTCAACAGTTTTTGTTTTCCGCCTCCACCCTCATAATGAATAGCCGAAAATCACCCAATTTGGTTCCTTGATTTCTCGAGATCCACGTTTCTGATCGGAATTCTTCCAATACCAAACACGCTGAGCTAGTTGAGATCTTACAAATGACCGGTCATGATCAGGTATTGATTGGTGTACTAGGCGAATTTCGCGAAGAAGTTGCAATGGTTTTGGGTTGTTTGTCATCGACTGGAGAGAACTAGGAGGATGGTGCTCGTGTCGATGAACGGGGAAGTTGCGGCGCGTAGTTGGATGAACGTCTGGTCAAGCTTGGGAGGGTGCGACAGAAGGTTAAAGCATGCGATGTTTTATTCGAGGAGAGCATCACGTTGTAACTAACGCAGGGTTGAAAACAGAGTGCATACAAGGGAGGGGAAAAAATTAAGTTGCCTGATAATTTTATTACAAATGTAACTAAGTTTAAACCATTCTTAGTGATTTTTTTAATATTAAATTAAATAGCCTTAAATTTAACGTTAATCGTGATGCATATGTGGGTATTAAACACGGGAGGAGCACGTAGTCACGTGAGAGCGATGCGAAAACATTGGCTCGATAGTAATCGACTTAAGTAAAGTAATTAGTTTTACTAACTATATAACTAAAGTTAATTAACTTTTAAATAAAGAGATTTATTGTTTATTTAAATAATGGACTTGAAGCCTTTATAAATTATGTGTGTGATTCAGGGACTCGATGGTGCAGAATTGAGGAGATAGCATCGAGAAAAAGCAAGAAAAAAGATGAAAAGGGTTAAACAGACTATAAACATGTTTAAAAATAATTAAAGTTATTTAAATGATAATCAATGATTTTATTAATTAAATAGTGTTAATATTAAAACGTAACTATCTTTTGACTATGTTATCAGAATTATACAATTCAAGATATGTTAGAACCGTATCGACGAGTACTATGCCATGGAACAGAAATAGACACAATTGGAATCAACCGGGATTTTTAATTAAATTAAACACTCGTTTAATTTAATTATAACCAACCGTTTATAACAACGGAATCAAATCAAGTTGAGTTAAACTCACTCAGTTCTTCCTACTTGTATTTTATATAAGTCGGGTTTATATAATTGTGTGCTATGGCTGCTAATGGTTGGTTGTTTGTTATTTATATATTCGTATATTGATTGAACCAATGAAATTAAATGTTATTTAATTTCAGTGAAATACCAAATCGTTATTTTAACGATTGGACCCAATGAAGGTAACTTACCTTGTTGGTCACGTTTATAAAATAAACGTGTTAAATTGTTTGTTAATTGATTGATGTTAAATAGCCATTATTTACTATTATAGAAATAATCAGTTAAATTGAATTGCATGAATTTATGTGAGATAATCTATTTTTATGCAAAGAAGAAAAGGTTGGCAGGATCCAACTGGATTCCTAAAATATATTTCATGTTATTTATTTTTATATTATCATTATATGTACTGTTCTGATTGAATGATTTATTTGATTGTGGACTGTTGACCTGAAATTCAACATTTGTTTTGTTTAAACCAATGTGTAATATTGGTTGAGTAATTGGCAGTATATGGCCTATAACTCAATCGTTTTCTAAATATTGATTTACTGTCAAGTGAATCAACAGAAATGAAGTTATAGAATTTATTTTATAACTAAAAATAGATTTCTAAATCTACTATTTTGAGTAGAAGTTTATTAAAAGGAAATAAATATTTATTATTTAAATTTATAAGCAAACACTAAATGATTTTGTAAAGTAGATTCTTATGTTAAGAAGATTTATAAGCAAATGATCAGAAATTTAACTAACGGTTAAGATTTAATTGTTTTAAGAAACAATTAAATGAAATTATTTAAATTAATTATATTATTAATTAATTTAAAGGAATGACTATAATTGGAATTGGTTAACGAATTAACCATGGTTTGAGTTGACCAAGTCAACTAAATTAATTGGAATTGGCTATTTGATTAATTTACTTTTAATCAACCTAATGAATAATTTAAAAAATATTGTTTTAATTTTAATAAAATTTTAAAAAGAAATTTACTATGTATTTAGTTAATAAAAGAAGTTAACTGTAACACCCCGCGAATTCTATAACTGTGAAATTCACAAATTAAAGTATAATTAATTTCAAATCAAAGAACTAAGGGAAACGGGATACGCCATTGCGTTCGACTCGGAAAAATACGCGAAATAGAGTCCGAGTTTTCGAAAAACGGAGTCCGTATGAAGAAGATATGGCCTTCGGAAGTTTTTGAATTAAGTTTAAAATTCAAACGGAATAAAATAGCTCAGAAAATCAAATTTAAATTCCAAAATGGGGCCCAATGGGCCAGGGCGGAAAAACACCCGCCTAACGCACCCAGGTCGACTGGGCTGTCGACCTGGTCTAGCCAGGTCGACAGGGCTGTCGACAGGGCTGTCGACAGGCATGTCGACCTGGTCCAGAGCCAGGTCGAACCCAGCCCAACCTGGCTGGCCTATTTTATGTTGGCCGATTTTCTGTAGTCTGCTTTGTCATTAGGGCTAGGTGGCAAGCTCTAATTGGTCTCTCTTTAGGATGAATGGCTACGATCAAACCAAGCAACATCAATGGTCCTAATCAGTTCATAACCCCTATAAAAATGACCCTAGACTCAACCCTAATCTATTCATTCAAAAATAAGAACAAAGCCGCCATGTTGCTGAGGAACGACTAAGAGTAGCCACCAATTAGAGAGAGGATTAGGAGGAAAATTCTAAAGCATAAAGCAACTCAATCAAATCAAACCGCATCTTCAAATCCCTAAATTTGAGGATTCGCCTCACAATTGTAAGTAGAGTATTATTTTGGTATGAACAAATAACTGTGTTGGTTTGTATACTTGATTGTGGTGATAAATAATTCATAATTTGTGCGTTACTATGATTCTTATCGATTTGGAATATTGTATACGTTTGGATATTCTCGAATTATGTTATTCAGTTATGAAAAACTACGTGCGGTAGTTTTATGCAAGTATACGCTTGGAATATTCGCAAATTATGTAATCCATGTGGAAGCTACATGTATGTAGTTGATTAATTGAAATTCATGCAAGTTTGGGGTTTTGCTACTATGCCATCATAATGAGTATTTTTATACAAACATCATTTTTGTGAAGTAATTGGAATAAGTTTGGGTTATCATAGTCCATATGAAATTATGTTGAAAATTTGGCATCATGATCTATGTATTAAGTCATGCTTTTGTATTAGAAAACCTATTGGCAAACTTATGAATATGACTAGGCTATGATTGATATTTTGCATAATTAAGTCTATATTGTTTACAAGAATTATATGATGACATATGTGATACATAGCTAGGTTAGATTCAAAATCCCTTTTTGCAAGTTTGCATGACTAAAGTAAAAATCATGATTTCATGTTAGAAATATTTATGCCATGGTTATGTGAACAAATTTAACTATACTTTTGTATTAGTCACAAAAGTAGGCACCTTTGTAAACATGTAGTAATCTTATAAACATGAATTGCTTATGTTTGATATTATGCCTAAATAAAATATAGGTTTATGTTGTAGTTAAGCCTATGTGTCGATAGTGATATTCTTAATTTAACTACAAGTTTACATGGTTTGATTCATGTCACTTATGCTTTATGACCAAAGTATATGTTATCACTATGCAAGTACACCAGTTTCTATTTTGTAGTTCCAACGTCACATTGCAAGTTCATGCGTTCACATTCCCCTTTTGTGTATGTAATCACGCTTTAAGCCTCCCCTTTTTCTCATGGCTAAGTTGGGCTTAAAAGCCTAAGCCCAACATATATTATGATAAACGAACGTATTAAACGGGGGAAAATAGTGTTAGGCCAAACTAATTAATAAATGAAAATATAAAGTAGAAGGGCCCAAATTCAAGTATGGGTTGGGCCCATGATTGGTGTAACCTTTACACCATTAACTTAATAATGGGCCGCAAATATTTACATATAAGAAAATAAAGAAAAAAGACAAAATATGTAAATGTAGAACATACGATGTGTTTAACCCGAGGTTGGATTGAGTTGTGATGTAAACCTGCCCGGAACCGCCCGACTGTCCAGTAGTCACAACAATACCTATCCAATGTGGGAGGTTAAACATGCAGCCCAATAAGGACCCGAGGTTAGACTGAGTTGTGGCGTAAGACTGCCCGGAACCAACCGGCAACAGGCAGCCACAACAATACCTGTCTAATGTGAGAGGTCAGGGCCTTAATAAGACAATAAAGGCTGAGTCAGGATTGTTAGGATTAAGTGAACTAAAGACTTAATCAAAATGGAACATGCTAAACTAAACGGACTGGTGGGGGTTAGGTTAGAAAACACTTAACCAACTTAGCATGTTGGCTAGAGATAGAAAACCTAGTAACGGGGGACCCTTTTCAGCAGTAACCCTAGAAGGTGTATCAGGATACCCTGAAACTAGGCAGGGTGGGGCACGATTACTGGGCTGATTGTAAGAGGTCGAATCGACGGCGGTGGTGTAGCAGTGTAGGTTCTAACGGGGTGCGGGCATGCACACACTCCGACGCAGAAAAATAAGGCACTGGACACCAGTAGCATACCTGTGCATTCTAGGATTGTGTCGGGCCGCCACCATGGGACTTGATACACCCCATGGTGGGACCAGCATAGGTAACTACAACATCGGGGGCCGTAAGACACATGTAACTATGCGAGTAGGAGCCGATCATCATTGAATGGATCACATCACCCTGATTATGGGGTGCCAATTGGAAACTAGTTTATATGGGTTCAGAAATTAACATGGGGTACGATAGCATATTCGACCCTAGACAACTTAACCAAGTTTATAGTGCTTTCCCACTTCTTGTTTATACTTATCATACCCAGTTCTTTATTCATAGACAGAATAGTACTAGACTTACTCAGGCTTTATGTCTGACTCTACTTTTCTTTCGTCTTCTTTTCTTCCGTTCCCCTCCCCCAGGTCCACAGGGAGGGAACACTGCAGCTTGACCAGCCTTAACACCCAGCTTGAAGAAGAGAAATGTATTGCTTGGACCTTTTCGTTTGAAACTATGGCTTTGGACAAACTCTATGGGGCTCTTGCAGTTTATCTATGTTTTATTTATGCTTCTTTAAATAATGTAATCAAGACAGATTATGAAAGTGTTATGTTATGTTTTGGAAAAGATGTAAGACAATTATGATGATGTTGTTGTAGCACGTATTTGCTTTCATGAAATAAAAGTTTGTTGATTTTCCGCTGTTTACAAATATGTGTTCTTATATCTGTCTTGTATATCTGTGACTTATACTTATAAACCTCCACCAAAATTAGGGCATTCCCTTTGAGAGTGACCCTAATGGAGGTGGGGTGTTTCACTTGGTATCAGAGCATAGGTTTACCAGATAAGATAAAAAGTTTTGAAAAATTATTTTCGAAAAGGAAATTTAAAGGAGCATTTTTAAAAAAGAAAAATATTATTTTATTTTAAAAAGGCAAAGTCCACTCCCCAAAGCCATAGGTACTATCTCTTATCCTTCGTTTTGAATCTATCCTTTTTGTTTCAGCATGTCCGAAGATCTTAACTTGCCAGAAGGGGTGCCAATACCTGGTTGGTTTAGACGGTTCTTAGAAGCAAGAGCCACTCAGCCAGGTCCTACCGTTCCTCCTCCCCCAGCTGCCGGAAATCATCCAGCTGCAGCGGCACCTTTTCCTCCACCTCCTCCACGGGGAAACACTTTTGCTAAGATATGTAAAGATTTTAAAGCTATGGAAGGAAGGGATTTCCATGGAACTGAGTCCTTCGTGGCAGCTAGGAATTGGCTGAAAGAAACTGAGGACCTATTCATCATCTTTGAGGTAGAGGATAGACAAAAAGTACAATTGGCAGTGTGGCTATTGAAGGGCGAGGCTTCCTACTGGTGGGAAGTCACTAATGCCGAAAGACCAGTGGAGACATGGGAGGACTTTAGGGCAAGGTTTGAGACTAAATTTCTCTCAGATGCGGAAAGAAGTTTGCAGTTGGAAAAATTCTTATTTCTTAAGCAAGGGGACAAGACAGTCAGAGAGTATGTGAATCAGTTCGATGAGCTGGCTAGGTTTGGGCTTGACCTAGTCAACACCCCGCACAAGAAGGCTCTCCGTTTCGTCAAAGGGTTGAATGAGCCATTACACAGTTTGGCCATGACCCATATACCCATGGGAGCCACGTATGAAAGATTGGTGCAAATGGCATTGCTGAATGAAGAGGATAAGGGCAAGAAGGAGACAAAGGCAGAAAGCTCTCAAGGGAAGAAAGAGGGTTTGCAGCCTAAGAAGACAGACTTTAAGAAAGGCGGGAAAGGCAACAAAGAGAAGAGAAAGTGCAATTTCTGTGGCAAAGTGGGGCACTTAGTAAAGGACTGCCGGAAAAAGAAGGCCAAGGAGAATGGTGGGTGCTTTTCTTGCGGTGAGACAGGCCACAGGGCTAAGGACTGCCCAAAGAAACGAGGACAGGGGCAGAGTGCTGGATCCACCCCAGGGGCACAGGTTCATGTGCTGGAAGCGCCACCTCGGCAACAGCGAGGTATAAATACTTCTGTAGAAAGTGTAGTTTATCTTTGTGATCACCCCGTTCGCACTTTATTTGATTCTGGCGCATCACACTCCTTTATCTCGTCTGCTTTAGTAGAATCTCTGCACCTAAAAACTAGTATGGTAGAGGACCCCTTAATTGTTTCAAACCCAATTGGGGGCCCAGCTCATTTGTCTATGATCTGTGTGGGATTGAAAATTTCTATTCTAAGTGTAGAATTTCAATGTAGTGCCTTTGTTTTGGGCTTTTCGGGGTATGGTTTGATTTTGGGTATGGATTAGCTATCCAGTAATGGGGCCATCCTTGATTGTGAGAAAAGGGTTGTTAGGCTCCTAACCCAGCTCGGTAATACTTTGGAAATTTCTTGTAATCCCTCGTATGCGGTTATGCTTAGTTATCTTGAATCACTAGATGCCTCTGTTGAAAATTTGCAATCAGTTAGAGTGGTCCGGGAATATCCGGATGTCTTCGAAGAGGTGAAGGGCTTGCCTCCGAAGCGGGAAATAGACTTCCGCATATATCTTGTAGATAATGCAAAACCCGTTGCGTTGCCCGTTAGACACATGGCTCCACGAGAAAGGAAAGAGCTCAGTAAACAGATTAAAGAGCTTCTAGAAAAGGGGTTCATTAGGAGGAGCATTTCATAATGGGGCGCTCCAGTGGTGTTCGCTACAAAGGCGGATGGTTCGCTCCGTCTATGTGTTGACTATAGGGAGCTCAACAAGCTAACGAAAAAGAATAGGCACCCTCTCCCTAGAATTGACGATTTATTTGACCAGCTTGTAGGAGCGTCTGTTTTCTCCCAACTCGATTTAGCAACCGGTTTTCATCAGCTAAGGGTGGCTGAAGATAACATCGATAAAACGGCGTTCAGAACCCCAGACGGCTTCTTTGAATGGCTTGTCATGCCTTTCGGCTTGACAAATGCACCTGCTTACTTCGTGGACCTGATGAGTAGGGTATTTAGAGATTTCCTCAACAAATTCGTAGTGGTCTTCGTAGATGATATCCTTATCTTCTCAAAGAGTGAAGAGGAACACGCTCAGCACTTAAGGGCAATCATGGAAACTTTGCGAGTCCATCAACTAAAAGCCAAATTCTCCAAATGCCACTTTTGGAGAGAAGAGGTGAGGTTCCTTGGGCACATAGTATCCAAACAAGGGTTAGCAGTGGACCCTGCTAAGGTAGTGGCGGTACAAGATTGGAAGACACCAAGGAATGCAACTGAGGTCCGAAGCTTTCTAGGACTAGCAGGTTTCTATCGAAAATTTATAAGGGATTTTGCGAAAATCTCAGCTC
Organism: Allium sativum; assembly: GCA_030737875.1. Taxonomy (NCBI): domain Eukaryota; kingdom Viridiplantae; phylum Streptophyta; class Magnoliopsida; order Asparagales; family Amaryllidaceae; genus Allium; species Allium sativum. The sequence goes on along the minus strand of JASFAX010004121.1, from coordinate 25,137 downwards.
CACTCACGAAATTGACTAAGAAGAATCTAGTGTTCAATTGGGACTTGGATTGCGAGTTTGCTTTCCAACGACTGAAAAGGGCTCTCACAACAGCCCCAGTTTTGACACTGCCAGATGGGAGCAAGATGTTCACTGTTTATACGGATGCATGTGGGACAGGGCTAGGCGCCGTCTTAATGCAAGAAGGAAAGGTAGTAGCTTATGGCGGAAGGCAGTTGAAAGTACACGAAAAGAACTACCTAACCCACGATCTTGAGTTAGCCGCCATCGTCTTTGCACTCAAGTCTTGGCGACACTATCTCCTAGGTGAGAAGTTCGAATTTTACACTGACCATAAATCGTTGAAATATCTTTTCTCGCAGAAGGATCTTAACTTGAGGCAACAGAGATGGATGGAGTTTCTTGCCTCGTACGATTTCGAAATCTCCTACACTCCGGGCAAAGGCAACGTAGTGGCAGACGCGTTGAGCCGAAAGAAATTGACCCTAAGCCCGTTGTTTGTTGAAAGACAAAGCCTAGAGTTTATAGCCAGCTTCGACTTTAGGCCTTCCTCCGATTTCGTACCAGGCTTGCTAGCATCTCTCGAAGTGCGCCCAACTTTAGTGGATTCAGTAGGGACAGCACAACGCGAAGACCCTCAGCTTGTGGAAACAATTGATAGGCTAATTAGGGGTGAGACTTCAAGTCACCTCAACAGATACTCCATCGACGATAAGGGTTTGCTAAGGCGAGACGGAAGACTATGCGTCCCACAGACAAAAGATTTAATAAAGAAGGTTCTCGAGGAAGCACATCACTCCAAGATGACGATACACCCAGGCGGAGATAAAATGTACAAAGATATAAAAAGGACTTTCTTCTGGAGCGGCATGAAAAAGGACGTGGCAGAATTCGTTTCTAAGTGTATGGTGTGCCAACAGGTTAAGGCGGAACAGAAAAAGCCTGGCGGACTGCTACATCCTCTGGAGGTCCCGTAGTGGAAGTGGGATAGCATCTCAATGGACTTCATCGATGGGCTGCCTAGGTCTAGGAGAGGCAACACTAGCATTTGTGTAATAGTGGATAGGCTTACTAAAAGCGCCCACTTTTTACCGGTCAAAAGTAAAAGAACTGCCTCATCCCTAGCATCACTTTACCTCAAGGAGATCGTTCGACTCCATGGAATACCATCTAGCATTGTTAATGACCGAGACCCCATTTTCACCAGTGAGTTTTGGCGGAGTCTGCAAGAAGCAGTAGGAACGCAGTTATGCTTGAGCACGGCCTATCATCCCCAAACCGACGGCCAAACAGAGAGAGTGAACAGAATTTTGGAAGACCTCTTAAGGCTATGCGTCCTTGACTTCGGAGGGACATGGGAAGACCACCTTCCTTTGGTGGAATTTGCCTACAACAACAGCTATCAAGCAACCATCGGAATGGCGCCCTTCGAAGCTTTATATGGAAGACCGTGCCGATCGCCCACTTGTTGGTGGGAGTCTACTGATAAGCTCATACTTGGACCAGATATGATCCGAGAGACTTCAGAGAAAGTAGACTTAATACGAAGAAGGATGAAGACGGCCCAAGACAGACAAAAGTCCTATGCCGACAAGAGAAGGAGCGACCTTGAATTTGAGGTTGGAGACAGAGTTTTTCTCAAGGTATCACCACTAAGAAACGTTGTTCGTTTTGGAACCACAGGAAAACTGGCACCAAGGTTCGTAGGGCCATTCCCTATCATCGAGAAAATTGGGAAAATGGCCTATAGATTAGAGCTACCCGAGAAGTTGGCTGGAGTCCACAACGTTTTTCACGTTTCACATCTCCGAAAATGTCTACATGAGTCTGCTGAGGTGGTAGAGCCAAATATCCTCGAAGAGGCCGAAGTGGAACGCGAAGCAACCATAAGAAAAGTTCCAACCCGCATACTAGGAACGGAAGTGAAGAAGTTACGCAACCGCGAAGTCAAACTCGTCAAAGTTCAGTGGAGCGACGCCGAGGGAGACGCGACTTGGGAAACTGAAGCTAGAATATGCACTGCCTACCCTTTTCTGTTCGAGGGTACATCCTTGATCTTTCCTTTTCCTTAAGTTGCGCTTTTATCTATCTTTTTAGGTATACTTCCTCGACCTTATCTTTTAGGTAGAAACCCTTTGGATGGAAACATGTAATTGAAACATGTTATGGATGATGGTTGCAAGTGGTTGCAAGTGATTGCTAGTGGTTGCTCGTGGTTGCATATACACACACAATCTAGGTTTTAGATCGGCTCAGTCACTACATATTGCATATGCATATATGTTTGCATTCGTATATGGTTGAACTTTAATATGTTGTCATATGGATGTTGCATTTGTATTGAATGATTGTGCACGCATGTAGAATCAAGAATAGGAAAATTTGCATACATAATGGATTCATGACACTTACATAATTCGCATTAAGGAGGTCAACTGAATCAGTAGACCGCCTGATTTTGCATTAGATAAGTACATGTACACACACACTTCGCATATGATCATGAAGCATTAGAAGTCTTTTAAGGACAATGGATGCTCGTGTTTGATGGATGAGTAGGTGGATGATTGGATGTTAGGATATACATTTTCCTGAACTTGAAGATTTCGGGGACGAAATCCTTTTAAGTGGGGGAGAATGTAACACCCCGCGAATTCTATAACTGTGAAATTCACAAATTAAAGTATAATTAATTTCAAATCAAATAACTAAGGGAAACGGGATATGCCATTGCGTTCGTCTCGGAAAAATACGCGAAATAGAGTCCGAGTTTTCGAAAAACGGAGTCCGTATGAAGAAGATATGGCCTTCGGAAGTTTTTGAATTAAGTTTAAAATTCAAACGGAATAAAATAACTCAGAAAATCAAATTTAAATTCCAAAATGGGGCCCAATGGGCCAGGGCGGAAAAACACCCGCCTAACGCACCCAGGTCGACTGGGCTGTCGACCTGGTCTAGCCAGGTCGACAGGGCTGTCGACAGGCATGTCGACCTGGTCCAGAGCCAGGTCGAACCCAGCCCAACCTGGCTGGCCTATTTTATGTTGGCCGATTTTCTGTAGTCTGCTTTGCCATTAGGGCTAGATGGCAAGCTCTAATTGGTCTCTCTTTAGGATGAATGGCTACGATCAAACCAGGCAACATCAATGGTCCTAATCAGTTCATAACCCCTATAAAAATGACCCTAGACTCAACCCTAATCTATTCATTCAAAAATAAGAACAAAGCCGCCATGTTGCTGAGGAACGACTAAGAGTAGCCACCAATTGGAGAGAGGATTAGGAGGAAAATTCTAAAGCATAAAGCAACTCAATCAAATCAAACCGCATCTTCAAATCCCTAAATTTGAGGATTCGCCTCACAATTGTAAGTAGAGTATTATTTTGGTATGAACAAATAACTGTGTTGGTTTGTATACTTGATTGTGGTGATAAATAATTCATAATTTGTGCGTTACTATGATTCTTATCGATTTGGAATATTGTATACGTTTGGATATTCTCGAATTATGTTATTCAGTTATGAAAAACTACGTGCGGTAGTTTTATGCAAGTATACGCTTGGAATATTCGCAAATTATGTAATCCATGTGGAAGCTACATGTATGTAGTTGATTAATTGAAATTCATGCAAGTTTGGGGTTTTGCTACTATGCCATCATAATGAGTATTTTTATACAAACATCATTTTTGTGAAGTAATTGGAATAAGTTTGGGTTATCATAGTCCATATGAAATTATGTTGAAAATTTGGCATCATGATCTATGTATTAAGTCATGCTTTTGTATTAGAAAACCTATTGGCAAACTTATGAATATGACTAGGCTATGATTGATATTTTGCATAATTAAGTCTATATTGTTTACAAGAATTATATGATGACATATGTGATACATAGCTAGGTTAGATTCAAAATCCCTTTTTGCAAGTTTGCATGACTAAAGTAAAAATCATGATTTCATGTTAGAAATATTTATGCCATGGTTATGTGAACAAATTTAACTATACTTTTGTATTAGTCACAAAAGTAGGCACCTTTGTAAACATGTAGTAATCTTATAAACATGAATTGCTTATGTTTGATATTATGCCTAAATAAAATATAGGTTTATGTTGTAGTTAAGCCTATGTGTCGATAGTGATATTCTTAATTTAACTACAAGTTTACATGGTTTGATTCATGTCACTTATGCTTTATGACCAAAGTATATGTTATCACTATGCAAGTACACCAGTTTCTATTTTGTAGTTCCAACGTCACATTGCAAGTTCATGCGTTCACATTCCCCTTTTGTGTATGTAATCACGCTTTAAGCCTCCCCTTTTTCTCATGGCTAAGTTGGGCTTAAAAGCCTAAGCCCAACATATATTATGATAAACGAACGTATTAAACGGGGGAAAATAGCGTTGGGCCAAACTAATTAATAAATGAAAATATAAAGTAGAAGGGCCCAAATTCAAGTATGGGTTGGGCCCATGATTGGTGTAACCTTTACACCATTAACTTAATAATGGGCCGCAAATATTTACATTTAAGAAAATAAAGAAGAAAGACAAAATATGTAAATGTAGAACATACGATGTGTTTAACCCGAGGTTGGATTGAGTTGTGATGTAAACCTGCCCGGAACCGCCCGGCTGTCCAGTAGTCACAACAATACCTATCCAATGTGGGAGGTTAAACATGGAGCCCAATAAGGACCCGAGGTTAGACTGAGTTGTGGCGTAAGACTGCCCGGAACCAACCGGCAACAGGCAGCCACAACAATACCTGTCTAATGTGAGAGGTCAGAGCCTTAATAAGACAATAAAGGCTGAGTCAGGATTGTTAGGATTAAGTGAACTAAAGACTTAATCAAAATGGAACATGCTAAACTAAACGGACTGGTGGGGGTTAGGTTAGAAAACACTTAACCAACTTAGCATGTTGGCTAGAGATAGAAAACCTAGTAACGGGGGACCCTTTTCAGCAGTAACCCTAGAAGGTGTATCAGGATACCCTGAAACTAGGCAGGGTGGGGCACGATTACTGGGCTGATTGTAAGAGGTCGAATCGACGGCGGTGGTGTAGCAGTGTAGGTTCTAACGGGGTGCGGGCATGCACACACTCCGACGCAGAAAAATAAGGCACTGGACACCAGTAGCATACCTGTGCATTCTAGGATTGTGTCGGGCCGCCACCATGGGACTTGATACACCCCATGGTGGGACCAGCATAGGTAACTACAACATCGGGGGCCGTAAGACACATGTAACTATGCGAGTAGGAGCCGATCATCATTGAATGGATCACATCACCCTGATTATGGGGTGCCAATTGGAAACTAGTTTATATGGGTTCAGAAATTAACATGGGGTACGATAGCATATTCGACCCTAGACAACTTAACCAAGTTTATAGTGCTTTCCCACTTCTTGTTTATACTTATCATACCCAGTTCTTTATTCATAGACAGAATAGTACTAGACTTACTCAGGCTTTATGTCTGACTCTACTTTTCTTTCGTCTTCTTTTCTTCCGTTCCCCTCCCCCAGGTCCACAGGGAGGGAACACTGCAGCTTGACCAGCCTTAACACCCAGCTTGAAGAAGAGAAATGTATTGCTTGGACCTTTTCGTTTGAAACTATGGCTTTGGACAAACTCTATGGGGCTCTTGCAGTTTATCTATGTTTTATTTATGCTTCTTTAAATAATGTAATCAAGACAGATTATGAAAGTGTTATGTTATGTTTTGGAAAAGATGTAAGACAATTATGATGATGTTGTTGTAGCACGTATTTGCTTTCATGAAATAAAAGTTTGTTGATTTTCCGCTGTTTACAAATATGTGTTCTTATATCTGTCTTGTATATCTGTGACTTATACTTATAAACCTCCACCAAAATTAGGGCATTCCCTTTGAGAGTGACCCTAATGGAGGTGGGGTGTTTCACTTGGTATCAGAGCACAGGTTTACCAGATAAGATAAAAAGTTTTGAAAAATTATTTTCAAAAAGGAAATTTAAAGGAGCATTTTTAAAAAAGAAAAATATTATTTTATTTTAAAAAGGCAAAGTCCACTCCCCAAAGCCATAGGTACTATCTCTTATCCTTCATTTTGAATCTATCCTTTTTGTTTCAGCATGTCCGAAGATCTTAACTTGCCAGAAGGGGTGCCAATACCTGGTTGGTTTAGACGGTTCTTAGAAGCAAGAGCCACTCAGCCAGGTCCTACCGTTCCTCCTCCCCCAGCTGCCGGAAATCATCCAGCTGCAGCGGCACCTTTTCCTCCACCTCCTCCACGGGGAAACACTTTTGCTAAGATATGTAAAGATTTTAAAGCTATGGAAGGAAGGGATTTCCATGGAACTGAGTCCTTCGTGGCAGCTAGGAATTGGCTGAAAGAAACTGAGGACCTATTCATCATCTTTGAGGTAGAGGATAGACAAAAAGTACAATTGGCAGTGTGGCTATTGAAGGGCGAGGCTTCCTACTGGTGGGAAGTCACTAATGCCGAAAGACCAGTGGAGACATGGGAGGACTTTAGGGCAAGGTTTGAGACTAAATTTCTCTCAGATGCGGAAAGAAGTTTGCAGTTGGAAAAATTCTTATTTCTTAAGCAAGGGGACAAGACAGTCAGAGAGTATGTGAATCAGTTCGATGAGCTGGCTAGGTTTGGGCTTGACCTAGTCAACACCCCGCACAAGAAGGCTCTCCGTTTCGTCAAAGGGTTGAATGAGCCATTACACAGTTTGGCCATGACCCATATACCCATGGGAGCCACGTATGAAAGATTGGTGCAAATGGCATTGCTGAATGAAGAGGATAAGGGCAAGAAGGAGACAAAGGCAGAAAGCTCTCAAGGGAAGAAAGAGGGTTTGCAGCCTAAGAAGACAGACTTTAAGAAAGGCGGGAAAGGCAACAAAGAGAAGAGAAAGTGCAATTTCTGTGGCAAAGTGGGGCACTTAGTAAAGGACTACCGGAAAAAGAAGGCCAAGGAGAATGGTGGGTGCTTTTCTTGCGGTGAGACAGGCCACAGGGCTAAGGACTACCCAAAGAAACGAGGACAGGGGCAGAGTGCTGGATCCACCCCAGGGGCACAGGTTCATGTGCTAGAAGCGCCACCTCGGCAACAGCGAGGTATAAATACTTCTGTAGAAAGTGTAGTTTATCTTTGTGATCACCCCGTTTGCACTTTATTTGATTCTGGCGCATCACACTCCTTTATCTCGTCTGCTTTAGTAGAATCTCTGCACCTAAAAACTAGTATGGTAGAGGACCCCTTAATTGTTTCAAACCCAATTGGGGGCCCAGCTCATTTGTCTATGATCTGTGTGGGATTGAAAATTTCTATTCTAAGTGTAGAATTTCAATGTAGTGCCTTTGTTTTGGGCTTTTCGGGGTATGGTTTGATTTTGGGTATGGATTAGCTATCCAGTAATGGGGCCATCCTTGATTGTGAGAAAAGGGTTGTTAGGCTCCTAACCCAGCTCGGTAATACTTTGGAAATTTCTTGTAATCCCTCGTATGCGGTTATGCTTAGTTATCTTGAATCACTAGATGCCTCTGTTGAAAATTTGCAATCAGTTAGAGTGGTCCGGGAATATCCGGATGTCTTCGAAGAGGTGAAGGGCTTGCCTCCGAAGCGGGAAATAGACTTCCGCATATATCTTGTAGATAATGCAAAACCCGTTGCGTTGCCCGTTAGACACATGGCTCCACGAGAAAGGAAAGAGCTCAGTAAACAGATTAAAGAGCTTCTAGAAAAGGGGTTCATTAGGAGGAGCATTTCATAATGGGGCGCTCCAGTGGTGTTCGCTACAAAGGCGGATGGTTCGCTCCGTCTATGTGTTGACTATAGGGAGCTCAACAAGCTAACGAAAAAGAATAGGCACCCTCTCCCTAGAATTGACGATTATGAAAGACTATGAAAGTGTTATGCTTCTTTAAATAATGTAATCAAGACAGATTATGAAAGTGTTATGTTATGTTTTGGAAAAGATGTAAGACAATTATGGTGATGTTGTTGTAGCACGTATTTGCTTTCATGAAATAAAAGTTTGTTGATTTTCCGCTGTTTACAAATATGTGTTCTTATATCTGTCTTTTATATCTGTGACTTATACTTATAAACCTCCACCAAAATTAGGGCATTCCCTTTGAGAGTGACCCTAACGGAGGTGGGGTGTTTCATTAACTACTGCTACAACAGTTAATGATTGAAGTAGATTATTATTTTGATTAATAATAATTTAAGAGGTTACTTTTTAATAGGAATTCATTTAAAAAGTAATCAAATTGAAATGAAATCTAATTGAATTGTAAAAGGAGTTTATGAATGGTTTTTATATTAAAAACCGAGTTTATAACAAAGTTATAAAAGGGATTCTAAGTGAATACGATAGCTTAAATAAATGTTTACTTAAAATTTGAACTAAGTAAAGGAAATAAAGGTAAAAGGAGTTTATATTAAACCCGAGTTTTGTAAACAAGGTTTATAGAAAGGAGAGATGAAGTTAAAGCATTAATTTTAAATTAACGTTGTTAAATAATAGAAGTGAGAGAAACAAATGGAATCGAAATGAGATTTTCAAAAAGGAAAGATTTAAAAAGGGATTTGTAATTGAACTTGGTAAAATATTTAGTAATGGGATTTGATAATAATAATTCGAGCTATAAAATGAATTCTTTGAAAGAAGTTAAAGTTAAGAAGTGATTTTATTAAGAAATTACTCAATCAACATATTAAGTAATAATACGTTATGTTTTAAAGAGATACTTCCAAAAGTAAGAAGGGTTTTTAAAATCCTATTTTAAATCAAATAGTTAAATGAGATTTGTTTTTGATATTAAAATGAAATATAGGTTTTAATTACACTCATATCTATCTTAATATAAGAACGTTGTTGATCAAGGTCTGAGAGGTAAATAAATACCCCAACTTGAACGACTTCGGGATTATTTGAGGATGATATTAGTTTGTAATGGGAAAGAGGTTAAGAACAAATTATTTTTCCATATGTGAAATAATAACGCAATGTTCATTGCAGGATTTGAGAATATATATTGAGATTTCCAAAGTAACAGAAATAAAAAGGGTTTGAGAATATTTATAATGAGATTTCCAAAGTAACGGATATAGGAATATTTGAGAGTATATATACATATATATATATATATATATATAACGATATTTCCAAAAGTAAAAGGAAATAAAAAGGTTAAGTTTTTGGAATTAGTTTATTCTGAAAGAATAGAAATTGGATATTGTTTTCAAGTAATAATGTTTTACGTGAAATTGGCTACACCAAGGTTGGGAATTTATATATGATTTAATTATAATGTATTTGAAATAGTTTTGAAAATAAATCTTATGTTAAATAAGAATTAAGCACTGTTTTAAAAATATTGAGATATTTAGAAGTTTAAATTAACCATTTAATAATTATTTTTAATTAAAAGGCCAAGTAATGCTGAGTACTGAATCAGTGAACTCATTTTATTCTCATGATTATTTATTTGTTAGTTAAATAATCGACTATCAAATCTGGGTAATACTATTGTTGGTACGGAAAGACCAGGATCGAATTTATATTCGAAAACCATTCCGAACCAGCAAATGCGTAAAAGATGATTATTGAAGATGGAGAAATTGATGACCGGTGATCTTCATGAGAGGAAGACTTACTTGTTGAATTTCTCTGGTTTAGCGGCAAGAGATATTTCGATAGTGATTCAGTCGTGATTGGAATATATGGATTGTAAGGACTACTCGCTACTGATCCTTGGGTGATACCTATATAGGATGTGGTAGGAGAGTGCCTTCGGTTCATCCTATTTCTGGATGACTTGTACGGATGGATGTCTGACAGAGTATTTCCAAAGGGGTCACGTACGTTGTTTTCTTCAAACGTACCAAGTTGTTGGCATAGAAGGGAAACTTCTTTAGCTTAACAACTAGAGTATTTTTGTGGAAATCAATTAGTAGTTTTCTGGAGGATGTGCCGATGTGGCATTCAAAGTGAGTGGTGACCAGATGTTCCAAAGATATTCATGACCTCAAGCTTCATCAACCGGGAAATGGCACAAAATCTGGTTGGTCACATGGCTATGTGGGTCGCACCCATCAAAAAGGTATATCATTACCCAATATCGAGAAATTAAATGCCTTCGGTTGTCCCATTTTATTTTTGTATGTATGATATCGGTTCGGTTGGTTGGACCCTAACCGTGGTAATGATATATTCGGTACTCTCAATTATCCTGGGTTGCAAGATGTTCTTGTTGAAGCCCAGTGTATTCATTTCCAAGGATACATTGTCGGGAAGGTGGTCCCATACCTTGCCAGGAAATTCATTCTCCGATAAGATCCCGCGATTTTGATTATATACTAGATATGTAGAGCGTGATATGCAAGCGTTTTGCTTGATTGATATTTATTTGTATTTAGACACTATTATAACATCAGAAAAGATATTGATTTCAAAAATGATTTGGGTTATCATAAGGTAAAAATCATCCACATTTTTGTGTGGATTTGGTCATACGATTATCCTTTTCTTTCGAAAAGATTTTTACTTTAAAATCAAGTTGGATTATACCTTTAAACTTAGTGTGTTTTTCTCACTCTGGTTCACCAGACTGATCCGACGTTTGTAATGCTCGGGTTAGTCCGAGTTGTACAGGTTCAAGTTGTTGGATACTATGAAGAGACGAGCTGGAAGAGATCAGACGTATGATATCATATAATATCTTTCTGCTATGTGTTGTATATGAGGACAGATTAATATAATTGTCCAGATGTGTTGATTTACTCTATTGATTATAAGTATTTTTCAAGCTCTCAATAAAGATATATTTCTATAGTATATTTTGTTCCGCTGCGATGTAAGACTCTGTGTTGTGTTGGTTCTTCTTCTTCTTCTATTCTAATATTTCTTTCTTATCTCACCCTCTAATTTCTTTCTAACAATTATCTGGTGTTTTCGATTGTAACACCCCATTTTTTTGTAAACATTAAAGTAATAAATTAAAGAATAATTAATTACAAATGTGAGAACTAAGGGAAACGGGTTACACCATTGCGTTCGTCTCGGAATTATGCTTGAGATAGAGTCCGAGTTTGCATAAATCGGACTCCGTATACAGGAGTTATGACCTTCAGAAGATTCAAGAATTTAAATAAACAACTCAGATTAAAGCTCAGAAATTCAAATTTCAAAATCAGAAGCAGAAGCGGGCTGGGCATGAATTTTCCCGCCCAAGGCCAGGTCGACAAGGTGGTCGACCTCCCCCCATACAGGTCGACTAGGGGGTCGACCTGGGGGTCGACCTCCCCCTCGGGCCAGATCTGAAAACTGACGTGTTTCTTTGTGTGACGATTTGCTGTGTTATTAGGGCTTGTGTGGCAAGTTCTGGTTGATTCTCTTAGGTTTGAATGGCCTTGATTTGCCCTAGGTTGATCTGACGGCTCCTATTAAATCAAACTTCTATATAAGCAACCTAAATATAAAACCTAAGCCACACAAAAATGTTCCTAAGACCGTCATGCTGTCAGAACTCAACCTAGAGTAGTCACCATTCTCCTTCAACTAGAAAGCAAGTTAGGAATTACAAATCAAATCTAATTCAACTAAGAGAATTCAACGTCTGCAACAAAGGAGAGCTATTCAATTTCAGAATACAGATCCCAGAACACAAGACTAGACTCCTTTTTGTAAGTCCAGTTATCATTTAGATCTGAATGATATTACAATCGTAACTAAATAACTGGATGTAGAACAACGCCTATTGTAAATTTATGCCTATCCTTTTTGTTAAAACATAATTGATTAAGACTATGACTCTTATCATGTTAAGTTTGTGATCATGTTGTGATTTGATGATAAATGTTAAATGCATGCAATGAATCCATATGTTGTGTAATTTGGCAATGAAATATATGTTGTATAATTTGGCAATGGCATATCATGTTGTGTAAATTGGCGATGACATACCAAAATTTGGCGATGACATTTCATGTAGTATGATTTGGTAATGACACCTATATGTTGTATGTCAATTTGGAAATTTTGCTATGTTTATGCAAGTTCAACCATGATCACATATATGACCAAAACTACATGCTAATATGATTAGGTTCATGTTAAATTTGATCCAACTAATTTGCAAGTTCACAACTACATGCCTAATTTTAACTTTATGTAGTTCTATGTAAAACCCCTATTTCACGATTTATGTTGAGTAGATCTAAATTTTCAAGTTCATGATTAAATGTATATTGTTTTATGCCAAATTAATATGATACATGTGTGGTTAGATCCATATTTTTATGATGTTGGAATTATTACATGTTCCTCTTTTTCCCCTTTTGTGTATAAGTTAGGCTATGTATCGAGCCTAACATTTTATGTGATTTATGCGAACGTTTAACAGGGGTAACGTTAGGGAAAAACATGAAATTACATATATTTGGATCATAAACATGTAAATGTTTTATGACATAAAGTGGTATAAATTTTTATACCTAAAATTATGAACTTGATTAAAAAGGGAAAGTGGGGCTTGACTTGAATGACAATAATTTACATATAAATATAAAGAGGTAAATATGTAAATTTAGAAAAGATGAATATGCCTAACCCGAGGTTAGATTGAGTTATGGTGTAAGACTGCACGGAACCGCCCGGCACATCCAGCAACCGTAACAATATATATCTAATGTGGGAGGTTAGTGCATCGAGCCCAAAATAACCCGAGGTTTGACTGAGTTGCGGTGTACAACTGCCCGGACCCGACCAGCACATACAGTAACCGCAACAATACATGTCTAATGTGAGTGGTTGGTGCTTTAATGAATGAATTAAAGCTAAGTCAGGAATGGTAGGGTTAAGTTAATTAAGGCAACACTTAACCAATACAACATGTTAACTAAACTGATAGGTGGGTTTAGGTTAACTTGGACACTTAACCAATTTAACATGTTGATTAGGAAACCCTAGTAACGGGGACCCATTTCAGCAGTAACCCACATAGATGTATCATGGTACCCTAAACTAGGCAGGGTGGGGAACGATTACTTGGCTGATTATAAGCGGTCAAAACAACAGCAGTTGGTGCGTCAGTGTAGGTTCCGACGGAGTATGGGCCAGCACGTACTCCGGAGTGGAAAAAGCAGGCACTGAGCATCAGTAGTTATACACTGTGCATCTTGAATCGTGTCGGGTTGCCACCATAGGATTTGATACACCCCATGGTGGGACCAGCATTGGTATCTACAATCAAGCGGGGCCGTATGACACAAGCAGTAAATGCAGGAGAGTCGGAGCCGATCGATAAAAAGGGATCACTGCGTTTGAACTCATGATGATGGTTGAAATATCTAGTAGGTGCAAAGAATATGGATATGAGTGCGATAGTATGATTAGTTTATCTTGCCTTATCCTATGTTACCTTATTTCCTTATTATTGTCCTGTGTTCACCTTATTCAAGTCATGGTTCTCTTACCAGTTTACATGCTGAATAATCACCGGACTTACCAGAATTATGTCTGACCCATTTTTCTTTCGCTCTCTTTTCTTCCATCCCCCCTCCCCCTCAGGTACCCAGGGAGGGAATAACTCAGCTTAATTTGGACCTTTCATCTTTCCAAGCTTGAAGACTCTGTGATGTATAGCTTGGAACTTCTTATCTTTGGCTATGGATTTGGACAAACTACTACTTGGGGATTTATGAAGTTTTATTGTGTTTTATGCATCTTTATGTTATAATCAAGACAGACATTTTGATGTAATGATTTGGAAGTTGTTTTGAGACAGTATTCTGTAATGTTTTTATTATGAACCACATATGAAATAATTTTAGTTTTTTTTCGCTGCTTATATATCTATGTCTTGTAAATTATCTGTGTCTTTTACCTATAATGCTCCACCAAATTTAAGGCATTCCCTTTGTAACTGGCCTTAACGGAGGTGGGGTGTTTCACTTGGTATCAAAGCAAAGGTTTACTAGATCAGATAAAAATTTTGAAACTGTTTTTCAAAAAGAAGTTTAAATAAGCAATTTTCAAGAAAAAGTGTTTTATTTTAAAAAGGCATAATCCCCCAAAAGCCATATGCACTATCTTTCTGTCCTTTGTTTTGAATCTTTCCGTTTTTGTTTCAGCATGTTTGGGGATCTTAACCTTCTAGAGGGCGTGCTGGTACCTGGTTGGTTCAGAAGGTACCTAGAGGCTAGGGCTAATGCCGCAGGCCCAACAGACGTTCCTCCTCCCCCAGCTGCAACGGTTCCTCCTCCTCCTCCACGTGCAAATGCTTTCTCAAAAATATGTAGGGACTTTCGAACCATGGGTGGGAAGAAATTCAAAGGAAATGAATCCTTCGTGGAAGCAAGAAACTGGCTCAAAGAAACTGAGGATTTGTTCGATCGATATCTTCGAAGTGGATGATAGGCAGAAGATACAGTGGCGGTATGGTTGCTAAAAGATGAAGCTTCCTATTGGTGGGAAGTTACTAACGCTGAAAGACCAATTGAATCTTGGATGGATTTCAGAATGAGGTTTGAAATGAAATTCCTCTCACAAGCTGAACAAAGCCTACAGATGGTGAAGTTCTTAGCTCTCAAATAGGGAAGTATGTCGGTTAAGAAATACGTTAACCAATTCAACCAGCTGGCTAGGTTTGGGTTGGAATTAGTGAACACTCCATATAAGAAGGCTCTCCGTTTTTGTTGAAGGATTGAATGAGCCACTGCACAGCGTAGCTATGTCCCATATACCTATGGGTGCGACTTATGAGAGACTGGTGGACATGGCACTGTTACAAGAAGAAGATAAGGTTGGCAAGAAAGAGGCAAAGGCAGAATTACCTCAAGATAAGAAAGTGGAAGGATCACAGAGCAAGAAGACAGATTCCAAGAAGGGCGGGAAGAACAACAAACCCCGTGACAAGAGGAAGTGTAATTTTGGTGGCATTCCTGGACATCTGGTTAGGGACTGTAGAAAGAAGAAGAGGAAGATGGGTGGCTGTTTCCACTGCGACGAGACAGGACACATGGCTAAGAACTGCCCAAGAAAGCAAGGGCAAGGGCAGAGAACTGGATCTACTTCTAGAGGGCAGGTTCACGCTCTCATGGCACCTTCGCAAGAATGAGATAGAAATATTTCTGTTGAGAGTTTAGTTTATCTTTTTGATCATCCTTTTCGTACACTCTTTGATTCTGGCGCATCGCACTCTTTTGTATCGACTGCTTTAGTTAAATCTCTGCACCTAGACACCAGTTTAGTAGAGGATCCCATAGTTGTTTCAAATCCAATTGGGAGCTCAACTTATTTGTCAATGATTTGTTTGGATTTGGAAATTTCTATACTAAGTGTGGGGTTTAGATGTAATGCCTATGTTTTGGGCTTCATGGGCTATGGGTTGATTCTAGGCATTGATTGGCTATCCAGTAATGGTGCCATCCTCGATTGTGAAAAGAGAGTGGTTAGACTCATGACCCGCCTCAGAAAACCTTACGAAATTTCTTGTAATCCTATGAACTCTGTTATGCTTAGCTATCTAGAATCTCTTGATGCGTCTGTTGAGAATTTGCAGTCTGTTAGATTAGTCTGTGAATACTCGGGTGTCTTTGAAGAGGTGAAGGGGTTACCTCCGAAGCGGGAGATAGACTTCCGCATATACCTCGTTGATAATGCAAAATCCGTTGTTTTACTCGTTAGACACATGGCTCCAAGGGAGAGGAAAGAACACATCAAGCAAGTTAAGAGTTGCCTGAGAAGGGGTTTATAAGGATGAGTATTTCTAAATGGGGTGCTCCAGAAGTATTCGCAACCAAAGAGGATGGTTCACTTCGCCTATGCGTTGTCTATCGGGAGCTTAACAAGCTGACTAAGAAGAATAGGCACCCACTTCCAAGAATATACGACTTGTTCAATGCACTTGTAGGTGCATCTGTTTTCTCCCAACTAGATCTAGCTACTGGGTTTCATCAGCTAAGAGTGGCTGAGGACAGTATTGATAAGACCGCGTTCAGAACCCAGATGGTTTCTTCGAGTGGCTTGTCATGCCTTTCGGCTTGACAAACGCACCCGCTTATTTCGTTGACTTAATGAGCAGGGTGTTGAGGGAGTTCCTTAATAAGTTTGTGGTGGTCTTCGTAGATGACATTTTGATTTTCTCAAAGAGTGAGGAACAGCATGCTCAGCATTTAAAAGATGTCATGGATACTCTTCGAGCACATCAATTGAAAGCCAAATTCTCCAAATGCCATTTTTGGAGAGAAGAAGTGAGATTTCTTGGACATGTGGTATCCAAGGAAGGGTTAGCTATGGACCCCGCAAAATTAGTTGCGGTGCATGATTGGAAGGTTCCGCGAAATGCGACCGAGGTCTGGAGCTTCCTCGGGCTAGTGGGCTTTTACCGAAAATTCATCAAAGACTTTGCGAAAATCTCAGCTCCACTTACAAGGTTGACGAAGAAGAACCTAACTTTCAATTGGGATTTGGATTGCGATGTTGCTTTCCAACGATTAAAGAGGGCTCTAACAACAGCCCCAGTTCTGACATTGCCGGATGGGAGCAAGATGTTTACCGTATGCACGGATGCATGTGGTATAGGACTATGTGCTGTCTTGATGCAAGAAGGGAAGGTAGTAGCTTAGGGAGGCAGACAATTGAAAGTACGTGAGAAAAACTACCCAATCCACGATTTAGAGTTGGCTGCTATTGTCTTTGCGCTTATGTCTTGGCGCCATTATCTCCTAGGTGAGAAGTTTGAATTGTATACTGACCATAAATCGTTAAAGTACCTTTTCTCGTAGAAAAATCTAAACTTGAGGCAACAAAGATGGATGGAGTTCTTGGCATCCTATGATTTCGAGATTTCCTATACTCCCGGCAAGGGCAATGTTGTAGCAGACGCCTTGAGTAGAAAGAAGCTGACCTTAAGCCCTCTCTTTGTAGAAAGGCAGAGATTGGAATACATAGCCAATTTTGAATTTAGACCCTCCAACGTTCATGTGACTAGTTTGTTAGCATCGCCTGAGGTGCGACCTACTCTTTTGGACTCAATAGGAACCACACAACGTGAAGACCCTCATCTGGTTGATATGATGGATAGGCTAATTAGGGGTGAGACTTCTAGTCACCTCAATAGATACTCCATCGATGATAAGGGTTGGTTGAGGCGGGATGGAAGGCTATGCGTCCCACAAGCAAGGGATTTGGTGAAGAAGGTTCTCGAACAGGCACACCATTCCAAGTTGACCATACACCCAGGAGGAGACAAGATGTATAAAGACGTAAAAAGGGTTTTCTTTTGGAATGGCATGAAGAGGGATGTAGCGGAATTCGTCCTAAGTGTTTGATATGCCAGCAAGTCAAGGCGGAGCAAAAGAAGCTTGGTGGTTTGCTTCATCCTCTAGAGGTCCCACAGTGGAAGTGAGATAGCATTTCAATGGACTTTATTGATGGGCTGCCTAGGTCAAGAAGGGGCAATACCAGTATTTGGGTAATAGTGGAAAGGCTCACAAAAAGCGCTCACTTTATACCCGTTAAAAGTAGAAGGACTGCCTCATCTTTAGCATCCATTTATCTTAAAGAGATAGCTCGACTCCATAGGATACCCTCCAATAATGTGAGTGACCGAGATCCTATCTTTACGAGCGAGTTTTGGAAGAGCTTGCAAGAGGCTTTACACACACAGCTATGCTTGAGCACGACCTATCACCCCCAAACTGATCGTCATACGGAAAGGGTGAACAGAGTATTAGATGACCTCTTGAGATTATGCATTCTTGACTTTGGAGGAACATGGGTGGATCATCTTCCTTTGCTGGAGTTGCCTACAACAACAGCTACCAAGCCACCGTAGACTTGGCACCCTTCAAAGCTTTATATGGAAGACCATGCCGATCACCAACTTGTTGGTGGGAGTCTACAGACAAGCTCAAACTTGGACCAGATATGGTTAGAGAAACTTCAAAGAAAGTGGACTTGATAAGAAGAAGAATAAAGACTGCCCAAGATAGACAGAAGTCCTACGCAGATAAAATAAGGATCGACCTTGAGTTTGAGGTTGGAGACAGGGTTTTCCTTATAGTATCTCCTTTAAGGAATGTCGTTCGCTTTGGATCCACATGAAAGTTGGCACCAAGATTTGTAAGGCCGTTTCCTATCATTGAAAGGATTGGAAAGATGGCTTACAAAGTAGAGCTGCCCGAAAGATTGGCTAGAATTCATAATGTCTTTCACGTTTCTCACCTACGGAAGTGCTTACATGGGTCTGCGAAAGTGGTGGAACCAAGCATATTAGAGGAAGTAGAAGTAGAACAAGAGGCGACTGTGAGAAGAGTTCCAACTCGTATCTTGGGTACAGAAGTCAAAAAGCTACGCAACCGCGAAGTCAAACTTGTTAATGTACAATGGAGTGATGCTAAGGAAGACGCGACTTGGGAGACTGAGGCCAAGATATGCGCAGCCTACCCTTTTCTTTTTTAGGGTACATCTTTGATCTCTTTTTCCTTAAGTTTGTTCATGCTCATATCTATCTTCTTAGTATTTTCCTTAGTGCTATTCTCGATCCTTAGGTAGAAACCAATGGACGTAAACATGTATTTGAAACATGTTATGATTGATGGTTGCAAGTGGTTGCAAGTGATTGCTAGTGGTTGCTCGTGGATGCTTATACACACACATTAGGTGTTAGATCGGCTCAGTCACTTTCATATCGCATATGCATATATGTACTTGTATATGATTGAAACTTGATGTGTCATCATATGGACATTGCATTTGTATGAATGATTGTGCACTCGTGTAGAAAGTATGATTAGGGAAGATTGCATACATAATGGACGCATGACACTGGCATAATTTGCATCAAGGAGGTCAACTGAATCAGTAGACCGCCTGATTTTGCATTTGATAAGGACATGTACACACACTATGCATATGATCATGAAGCATTAGAAGTATTTTTAAGGACAATGGATGCCTGTGTTTGATGGTTGAGTATATGGACGATTGGATGGTAGGATCTACGTTCTCCTTGACTCGAAGATTTCGGGGATGAAATCCTTTAAGCAGGGGAGAATGTAACGCCCCGTATTTTTTTGTAAACATTAAAGTAACGAATTAAAGAACAATTAATTACAAATGTGTGAATTAAGGGAAAAGGGATATTCCATTGCGTTCGTCTCGGAATTCTACTTGAAATAGAGTCCAAGTTTGCATAAATCAGACTCCATATGAAGGAGTTATGACCTTCAGAAGATTTAAGATCTTAAATAAACAGCTCAGATTAAAGTTCAGAAATTCAAATTCCGAAATCAGAAGCAGAAGTGGGCTGGGCGGGAGTTTTCCCTCCCAAGGCCAGGTCGACCAGGAGGTCGACCAGGGGGTCGACCTCCCCCCATATAGGTCGACCAGGGGGTCGACCTCCCCCTCGGGTCGGATCTGAAAACTGACGTGTTTCTTTGTGTGACGATTTGCTGTGTCATTAGGGCTTGTATGGCAAGTTCTGGTTGGTTCTCTTAGGTTTGAAAGGCCTTGATTTTCCCTAGGTTGATCTGATGGCTCCTATTAAATCAAACTTCTATATAAGCAACCTAAATCTAAACCCTAAGCCACACAAAAATATTCCTAAGACCGTCATGCTGTCAGAACTCAACCTAGAGTAGCCGCCATTCTCCTTTAACTAGAAAGCAAGTTAGGAATTACAAATCAAATCTAATTCAACTAAGAGAATTCAACTTCTACAACAAAGGAGAGCTATTCAATTTCAGAATACAGATCCCAGAACACAAGACTAGACTCCTTTTTGTAAGTCCAGTTATCATTTAGATCTGAATGATATTACAATCGTAACTAAATAACTGGATGTAGAACAACGCCTATTGTAAATTTATGCCTATCCTTTTTGTTAAAACATAATTGATTAAGACTATGACTCTTATCATGTTAAGTTTGTGATCATGTTGTGATTTGATGATAAATGTTAAATGCATGCAATGAATCCATATGTTGTGTAATTTGGCAATGAAATATATGTTGTATAATTTGGCAGTGGCATATCATGTTGTGTAAATTGGCGATGACATTTCATGTTGTATGATTTCGTAATGACACCTATATGTTGTATGTCAATTTGGGAATTTTGCTATGTTTATGCAAGTTCAACCATGATCGCATATATAACCAAAACTACATGCTAATATGATTAGGTTTATGTTAAATTTGATCCAACTAATTTGCAAATTCACAACTATATGCCTAATTTTAAGTTTATGTAGTTCTAGGTAAAACCCCTATTTCACAATTTATGTTGAGTAGATTTAAATTTGCAAGTTCATGATTAAATGTATATTATTCCACGCCAAATTCATATGACACATGTTTGGTTAGATCCATATTTTTATGATGTTGGAATTATTACATGTTCCTCTTTTTCCCCTTTTGTGTATAAGTTAGGCTATGTATTAAGCCTAACATCTTATGTGATTTATGCAAACGTTTAACGGGGGTAACATTGGGGAAAATATGAAATTACATATGATTGGAATATTTGGCTCATAAACATGTAAATGTTTTATGGCATAAAGTGGTATAAATTTTTATACCTAAAATTATGAACTTGATTAAAAAGGAAAAGTGGGGCTTGACTTGAATGACAATAATTTACATATAAATATAAAGAGGTAAATATGTAAATTTAGAAAAGACGAATATGCCTAACCCGAGGTTAGATTGAGTCACAGTGTAGGACTGCCTGGAACCGCCCGGCACATCCAGCAACCATAACAATATATATCTAATGTGGGAGGTTAGTGCATCGAGCCCAAAAGAACCCGAGGTTAGACTGAGTTGTGGTGTAAAACTGGCCGGACCCGACCGGCACATCCAATAACCGCAACAATACCTTTCTAATGTAAGTGGTTGGTGCTTTAATGAATGAATTAAAGCTAAGTCAGGAATGGTAGGGTTAAGTTAATTAAGGCAACACTTAACCAATACAATAAGTTAACTAAACTGATGGGTGGGGTTAGGTTAACTTGGACACTTAACCAATTTAACATGTTGATTAGGAAACCCTAGTAATGGGGACCCATTTCAGCAGTAACCCACATAGATGTATCATGGTACCCTGAACTATGAAGAGTTGGGCACGATTACTGGGCTGATTATAAGCGGTCAAAACAACGGCAGTTGGTG
This sequence comes from Allium sativum, assembly GCA_030737875.1. Lineage (NCBI taxonomy): Eukaryota > Viridiplantae > Streptophyta > Magnoliopsida > Asparagales > Amaryllidaceae > Allium > Allium sativum. Next base: position 3,949 of record JASFAX010004121.1, on the reverse strand, counting down.
CATCCATGTAGGTTCCGACGGAGTACGGGTGTGCACGTACTCCGGAGTGAAAAAAGGAGGCACGCTACGGAAACTACATGCCTATCCTTTCTAATGCAAGTTCAACCATGATCACATATATGACCAAAACTACATGCTAATATGATTAGGTTCATGTTAAATTTGATCCAACTAGTTTGCAAGTTCACAACTACATGCCTAATTTTAAGTTTATGTAGTTCTATGTAAAACCCCTATTTCACGATTTATGTTGAGTAGATCTAAATTTTCAAGTTCATGATTAAATGTATATTGTTTTATGCCAAATTAATATGATACATGTGTGGTTAGATCCATATTTTTATGATGTTGGAATTATTACATGTTCCTCTTTTTCCCCTTTTGTGTATAAGTTAGGCTATGTATCGAGCCTAACATTTTATGTGATTTATGCGAACGTTTAACAGGGGTAACGTTAGGGAAAAACATGAAATTACATATATTTGGATCATAAACATGTAAATGTTTTATGACATAAAGTGGTATAAATTTTTATACCTAAAATTATGAACTTGATTAAAAAGGGAAAGTGGGGCTTGACTTGAATGACAATAATTTACATATAAATATAAAGAGGTAAATATGTAAATTTAGAAAAGATGAATATGCCTAACCCGAGGTTAGATTGAGTTACGGTGTAAGACTGCACGGAACCGCCCGGCACATCCAGCAACCGTAACAATATATATCTAATGTGGAAGGTTAGTGCATCGAGCCCAAAATAACCCGAGGTTTGACTGAGTTGCGGTGTACAACTGCCCGGACCCGACCAGCACATCCAGTAACCGCAACAATACATGTCTAATGTGAGTGGTTGGTGCTTTAATGAATGAATTAAAGCTAAGTCAGGAATGGTAGGGTTAAGTTAATTAAGGCAACACTTAACCAATACAACATGTTAACTAAACAGATAGGTGGGGCTAGGTTAACTTGGACACTTAACCAATTTAACATGTTGATTAGGAAACCCTAGTAACGGGGACCCATTTCAGCAGTAACCCACATAGATCTATCATGGTACCCTGAACTAGGCAGGGTGGGGAACGATTACTTGGCTGATTATAAGCGGTCAAAACAACGGCAGTTGGTGCGTCAGTGTAGGTTCCGACGGAGTATGGGCCAGCACGTACTCCGGAGTGGGAAAAGCAGGCACTGGGCATCAGTAGTTATACACTGTGCATCTTGAATCGTGTCGGGTTGCCACCATAGGATTTTATACACCCCATGGTGGGACCAACATAGATATCTACAATTGAGTGCGGCCGTATGACACAAGTAGTAAATGCGGGCGAGTAGGAGCCAATCGATAAAAAGGGAACACTGGGTTTGAACTCATGATGATGGTTATGGATATGAGTGAGATAGTATGATTAGTTTATCTTGCCTTATCCTATGTTACCTTATTTCCTTGTTATTGTCCTGTGTCCAACTTATCCAAGTCATCGTTCTCTTACCAGTTTACATGCTGAATAATCACTGGACTTACCAGGCTTATGTCCGACCCATTTTTCTTTCGCTCTCTTTTCTTCTGTCCCCCCCCCCTCAGGTACCCAGGGAGGGAATGGCTCAGCTTAATTTGGACCGTTCATCTTTCCAAGCTTGAAGACTCTGTGATGTATAGCTTGGAACCTCTTATCTTTGGCTATGGCTTTGGACACACTACTACTTGGGGATTTATGTAGTTTTATGGTGTTTTATGCTTCTTTATGTCATAATCAAGACAAAGATTTTGATGTAATGATTTGGAAGTTGTTTTGAGACTTTATGCTGCAATGTTTTTATTATGAACCACGTATGAAATGAAGTTAGTTTTTTTCCGCTGCTTATATATGTCTATCTTGTAAATTATCTGTGTCTTTTACCTATAATGCTCCACCAAAGTTAAGGCATTCCCTTTGTGAGTGACTTTAACGGAGGTGGGGTGATTCATCGATACTTGAGATTTGGCAAGTAATATAGAATTTATGTATTATTGTCAGAATTCAGTTGTCGAATTCTATTAAATCGTTACATTAGTCAAGCTAGAGAGAGGTCGATCCGGTTGCCGATCAACCCAAGATGCTCGAGGCGGACTAATCGATTTGGGAAAGCTGTCTTAAACTTGAACCACATGCAACACCTAACCGCGATACTTCAACTTAGCTCAATGACCACAACAACCTTAATAAAGAATCAATTTTGAACAAACATCTGGACAGTTAGGATATAGAATATATGGGCACACGAACTTGTATGCACATGTGGCTTTGGACTGCCTAAATGCAAAAGCACCGCTTCCAGCAAGAATATGACATAAAACTCAGAAATAATCACGATTCGATGAGACGGTTGAGAATGAAGGTTATTTGAATTAAAATTTGCCACACATTTTAAATGCTCTATTTATGCTATTGTATTCATATCAAATTCACTATGTGCATTAAAGTAGCACACACATGGGGGTATGGATTTTCTACTTTAACCAAAGGTGTTTCTTGAGTAGTACAGCAAAAATGTCTGGAAGATACCCAACCAGATTCTCCAAGATTGAGAACGGGAAAACTGCTCAGCAAGATCGTGAAATGCATTCCAACCCCGAAACTGAATTGGATGACAATTCACAGTTTGTTGTTCAACATAATGATGAAGAGCCAAGCACTTCTGCAGAGGGATCATCTTCGAGAGAAGAGGAAGCAATGGGAGAAGAAGCTCCCGATACTCTTGCTGAAGACGATTTTATGAATAATACAAATGATTCCTGGCCGTCGACCATGGATGAAGGGAAGCTAAAATGGCATGTGTAATGTATAGAATTCCTTGAAAGCAGCTATGGGTGCTAGCTTAGGGCAAGACAGCTCATAACCCATTAGAGGGCTATATGATCATAAGTCGATAAATGTGCACAGTAAGGTATATTCCTTCTTTTGTCCCATCATTGTTAACTTTCTTCGGCCCATGAAGTTAGCGCCAATGTAGCTACACTCCATCGCCTACTGCTACGTCTTCTTGCTATATATAGTGTACGAGGAGCATCAAGGATGAGAGCCAAACATCGAAGAAATTCTCTTCTTCTACAACTTTAGATATTGAAAGAAATTAACTTCCTCTTTCCTTTATTTTGAATTTGCCCATGGCAAGCAGGTCATTATGGAAGGATTTAGTAAGCTCGGGGACATCAGACCCGAATGGTTTTACGTTCCTCTGCAAAAAGGTTGCACTTGGAGAAGGATTCAATAGAGCAAGTGTTAATCCCTAGCTTACTCTCCTCCACTTCATGGGGAATTCCTAACACTTGTAATCCTTTGCAGATGACAACCCGACTAAGCCCACTGGTCGTGAGTATCACTCTAATATGGCTACTGTAACAACCCATAATTTTGGAACCAATTTAAAAATTACTTTTAATTTAATTTTATAAGAATTTACGGTCAATTTTTAAAATTCGTTTGTTTAATGTTGATTTTTACAATTTACAAAGGAACACTATTTAGATGACCTCGGATTTCAACAAAACTAATTATTGGATCTATAACTACACCTAATTTCAAGGTACTTCCCATGGTACCTTTCTCGCATTGTCTCCGCCGTCACGTTACGGAAGCGTATGCAACCCTCATCCTACACCGGAGCGACGTACAGGTCTCCACATAACTACGCTACATAAATAACCCTTATTCTATGTCGGAGCAACGCATGGATCTCCATAAAACTACACCACGTTCCGCACAGAACTACCATCGCCATGCTACACAAGCATACGGACCGCTATATCAAAACTACTCGGCCAATATCGATTTTAACACGGAGTAATACCCTAGAGTCTACGATACACCACCCTGTGCAGCGTGCATGTATCAAGACCCACACATGTACGTACTGTCTACTGTACCCCGAGTTCCGTAATAGGGCTGCATCTAAATTCACAAAACTT
>JASFAX010000421.1:0-63575 GCA_030737875.1 Allium sativum | reverse complement strand
CAATTCAGCGACAACTCCATCCATCTTGTTTCTAGTCAAGTTTACTGATGGATCTCCTTGAGAGAAAGTCTCCTGGCTTGCGTCATTCCTAATGCCTTCAGTGCTAACATCCTCAGCACGAGAAAAGGTTCCATCACCATTAATCCAATACATAAGCAATCTGGTTCCTTACAAGCTAAAAGAAGAAGTTGTAGCGTGTGCCCTCTTCCTAGCGCGCCAAAATGTTAGACCAAAAAATGCACTAACACCTTAATGCAGTGTGAAGTCCTCACAATCACAAATCACATATCACATAATGTAGAAAACAATAAATAACAGGAGAAACATGAGTTTTTATAGTGGTTTGGCTCAATCAAAGCCTACATCCACTTTATATTGTTTTAATTATACTGATAGATTACAAGAGAAATCAGTACATTTTTAAGACAGAGGAGAAAGAGAATGAATTTATACACGAAATCCTCGTGTTGACTGGTGGATATGGTGCGCAATGACCTTGCGTAGAGATAATGGAGGAAGACGTGAGTTCCGAGAGGAAAAATGTCCCTTCAATTCATGTATTTATAGCCATAGAGGGGATCCAGGCCAGATGCCATGTGGCGAGCACCCATCATGTCTCGGAAAAGTAGTCGAAAACGTAGCCACAACTGTGTTTCCAAGTGGAATCCGATCCGGGTTAATATGAGTGAGAATAGGGCCACATTGTTTGGCTGGTAACTGCTCCAGATGGGTTGGATCTAATGTATTAAACCTGGTGCGGGTCAAATGTTTTAGACCCGGTGCGGGTCGAATGTATTAGACCCTGTGCGGGTCGAATGTTTGAGACCTGTTGCGGGTCGAATGTTTTAGACTTGAGATCCGAGACCCGAGATCCAAGACTCAAGATCCGAGACCTAAGATCCAAGACCCGGATGGTTGCTTCATTCATGCAGAGTCCAATATTGGAAATACTTTGTCACTTCATCCAAGTGAATTTCAATCAATATAAGATTATACTTAAGTCATGATTAGTTCTCTTGATAGAATTTGAGTTGTGATGGCCTTGCCAAAAGACGTGTTAATAATATCCTTCTATTTAATATTCTTTTGAAGCAAAAATGTGTAATCCTCTAAAAAGAAGAGAGAGAGCGCACGCGCGCGCGCACACACACACACACACATATATATATATATAAACATACAACAATAACACGCCTGGCAGGCCACCATCCGATTATGAAGTATATCTCCTTCTATAAAATACAGTAGTCACTCCACAAAATACAACCCAATAAAAAAATATGAATAGAACATCATAATAAAAGAAAGGATTCTCCGGATCTGATCTCCAGTAAGCCCACAACAAAAATCAATCTACCTGTAACCTGAGAAATACTAAACAAAAAGTAAGCTAATAACCCACATGTATGTGTGTGTGTGTCTATTATATATATATATATATATATATATATATATATATATCATATGTGGATAAAATAACACTATAGTAAAGAAAGAAGCAAACCTAATTGTCAAAAAATCAGATAGCAATAACAAATGCAGATTCTATTATGACTAAATTACTTATTAATCCTAATAAACAGATTCAAATTATTTCTAACTTTAACTAAAAATCTTTCAAACATAGGTTCCCTAATCATCTTATAATAAGGGTTAGACATTCAATCAAAACATAAAGTTACAATCTTAATAATTAATTTATCTATAGTATTAGAATTAGAATGAAACATTCTTCGATTTCTATCAAACCAAATAAACCAACTTATAATAGTCACTAAAGTATCTAGTACGTATCTATATTTAAAATTAAAATCAAATCTAAAATAATTCCAATACCAATCACAATTCTCAAAATTATTCGAATAGATAAACATAAATATTCTTAAAACCAATTTAAAATAGAGGGTAATAGAAAGAAGGACAAACTTAACAAAATAATTGGTGAAAAGTATGGAAAGTTTAGAATTTAGTGATAAGGCCAAATTTTAGTGTAAATGAGGAAAAGTTAGTGGGCTCCCTGAATTCCACCTTTAGTGTAAACGTGTCCTTCTCCTTAATTTTGGAACTTTCCATACTTTTCACCAAAGAATATCCAAAGTTTGTCCTTTAAAAGAATATCCTCTTTAAAAGAGGAAAATAGAAAGAAGGACAAACTTAACAAAAAAATAAATAAATGAAACAAAATAAACTACAGAAACAAAATTTAGAGTCAAAAATATATTTTTTCTTTCTTAACTGCTCTGAAGTATTTATTTTCTTATGGATAATCAGCCACATATGAAATTTAGCTTTAGGTGGAACATTAGCCTTCCAAATAAACTTAAATTTTAAAATCGAAATACTTGTAGAATTAAGGAACTTATACATAGATTTAGAAGAGTACTTCAAACTCTTATCAAGTCCTCAATAAATTCTATCGCGATTATTATCAATATGACACATTGACAGCTTAGCTCGTACTAAAGTAAACTGCCTGTACACTAAGCCATCTAAAATACTATTAAAGGTAAAATCCCACGGGGGATCTATATTTCTCTATAAACTTGCTTTATCAAGGAATTCTTGAAGCAACAATTTTCAAAAAGTTCTTTAAATTCAATTTTAAGGGACACTCTAGTAATCCAAAAGTCATGCCAAAAAAATGTAATATCTCCTAAATGGACAATCACATTAAAACCTAAGTTAAAAAATCAAAACATTTCAAAATGGCATACCAAAAAGAAGATAGTCTATTGGTCCAAATATAATTCAAATATAATTTTTTTTCCCAATCATAATAAAATTTAGATATTATTTGCTTCCAAGTTGCTGACACTTTTGGATTTCTAAATTTTCACAACCATTTAGCAAACGAGGATTAATTAAAATTATATAAATTAATAACCCCAAGTCCTCCATCTTTCTTAGATCTACAACAAACTTTCGAATTAACCAAACATTTGTATCCTCTACAACTGTTTTCTCCCCTTCAGAGAAAATTATGCTTAATTCTGTCAATTTTATCAATCACTCAATCAGGAAAACGGTGTATAGCCATCCAACATGTAGGAATAACAGATAATACGGAGTTAATAAGAACTAGTCTTCCTACTATTGATAAAAATCTTCTATTCCAACTAGATAATATATTATTAATTTTATCAATAATAATCAACCAGTTGTCATGTTTTGGTTTTGAATGCCTAATCTTAAAACTCAAATAATCAAAAGGGAAACTCATAATATAACAGTTCATGGTATCAGAACCTTGATTCTCAAAATTATCAAAATCATTTAGAACCATAACCGAACTTTTATCAAAATTAATTCTGAGTCCTGAAAGCTTCTCAAAATCATAAAGAATAAATTTCAATGTTATTATATGTTTGGGTAGACGAGAAGAAAATAACAAAGTATCATCAGAAAATTGAAGTATAGATAATTTGTTACTAAAAACTTTATTACCTACAAAACCTTAAAATCCTTTTCCCTTTGCCCTCTTTATAATTTTGGTGATATCCTTCTATTTAATATCTTTTTTTAAAGTTTTCCATGTAAGGGTTGATCAGTCCCCTGCAGCGGAAAAACCTCAATAGGATCAACAATGATGTGATAGAACAAACAGCTTGAAATGAATATAAATCTCATATCACAGAAAAAATAAAAGCAATAGAGAACACGCAAATTTATAGTGGTTCCACTATCGCGACATAGTGTACGTCCACTTCAAAGGGGAAGAGATTTTATTAATATATTCAAGAGAATACAGAGTTTTTTAATGTAGAGCAAAAGAAATGAAGAATACAATGATCTCTCCTCACATAACATCCTCTATGTTTCTCTTTAAATAGAGAAAAAAAATACTTGGGGAAGAAACAATTGATTTATGTAAAATAAATCAATCTGTGGAAAACTAATATCTCATTAATTGTCATATGATTGATTGATAATTTCCCTTTTCTCCGTCGATCAATCCCATTAATTAATTGTCATATGATTGATTGATAATTTCCCTTTTCTCCATCAATCAATCCCATTTGCAATTTTAGTCTCTTTCTGTTTCTTTTCTTCATGAAACATGGCAACTAATTAAATGATAAACATTTCCAATATCCCCTATTCATTAATATTCCTTCCATTTCTTTCCATTCATTCCTTGCACTAAACAGATAACGAAATTACCATGCATATCTCCATAATTAATTAGATATGGAAATATTGTATCATTAAATTCCAATAATATCCACCTTGATACAATATCTCATGCAACCTAGAGACTCTAATGTGAATGCTTCCCAATGAGTTCCTGCTAAAGCCACCCCTCATTGCACTTTGTCAGTGAACTCCGGCAAGGCCACCGCCCACCAACAAAGTGTTGGAAGCATTCAAAAACATGGTAGACATTGTGCAACCAACTCCTATCTCTTCATACAAGAAGAATACCACATCTTCTCTTGACTTCAAACAAGTCACTCTCTTCCCCATTGTGCCACCATGTGGCACCTAGCACTTTATCAAGTGAATCAAGTTCGAGCAATGCTCGAACTTAGTAGCAGGTAATGCCTTCGTAAACATGTCTACTGCATTTTCATTTGTGTGAATCTTCTGAAGACGAACTAACTTCTCCTCATTCATAGAGATAAGGAAAGATTCTCTTACCTCTATATGCTTTGTTCTAGAACTGAAAGCCAGATTTTCATCTAAATGAATTGCGCTTTGACTGTCACAATTCACCAAACAAGCATCTTGCATGAAGCCCAAATCACACAATAATTTCTTCAAATAAAGTGCCTCCTTAGCTGCCTCAACTAAAGCTATCAGCTCTGCCTCTGTAGTAAACAAAGCAATTATAGTCTGCAACCTCGCTCTCCAACTAATAGTTGTTCCTCCAAGTGTGAACACATAGCCTGAGGTTGACTTCCTTCTATCTCTATCTCCGGCATAGTCTGAATCACAGAATCCAACCAAGTTGAAATCCTTATTTCTGCCGCAAAAAACAAGCTCATAATCTGATGTTCCTCTAAGATATCTAAAAATGTACTTCACTGCCTCCTAATGTGATTTTCCTGGATTTGCCGTGTATCTACTAACTAATCCAACAACTTGAGCAATGTCAGGTCTAGTGCACACCATAGCATACATCTAGCTACCTACTGCACTGGCATAAGGCACCTTCTTTATATAGGCCTTGTCCTTTTTTGAGATCGGAGAGCCCTGATTAGAAAGCTGTATATGCAAAGGCATGGGTGTACCGATAGCCTTTGCACCATCCATGCTAAACCGAGCAAGCACCTTTTGAATATATTCCTTTTGAGTAAGTCTCAAAAGTCCAAGCTTTCTATCTCTTTGGATTTCCATCCCCAAAATTTTCTTTGCTTCTCCAAGGTCTTTCATATTGAATTCCGCTTTTAATTTCAATTTCAATGCATCAATTTCAGCTTTATCCTTGGAAGCAGTCAACATATCATCCACATACAAAAGTAAATACACCCAATTATTATTCTTTAAGTAAAATAAACACATGCATCTTTAGTACTATGATTAAAACCATGTGAAAGCATAAAAGAATCAAACCTTTTGTACCATTATCTAGGCGACTGTTTTAGAGCATAAAGAGATTTCTTCAACTTGCATACCCAATCTGACTTTCCATCTACAATAAATCCTTCTGGCTGCTTCATGTAAATGGTTTCCTCCAAGTCACCATGCAAGAAAGCGGTCTTCACATCAAGTTGTTCTAACTCCAAATCGTAAGCGGCAACTATTGCAAGTAGGATTCGAATTGAAGTTTGTCTAACAACTGGAGAAAATATTTCATCATACTCTAGCCCTTTTCTTTGTGAAAACCCTTTGACTACTAATCTTGCCTTGTATCTACCATCGTCTTTTACCTTGAACACCCACTTGCAACCTATGGCTCGGCTTCCTTGAGGTAGTGGTACCAAATCCCAAGTCTTGTTCTTTTGCAAAGACTGTATCTCCTCTTCCATAGCGCAATTCCACTTCGAGTTGTCACTCGACTTCATGGCTTCTTCAAGGCTCAATGGTTCATCATGAATTACATGTAAAGCATACTAAAATTGATCATCAAGGCTCAAATTTGCATACTACCAATCTCCATATCTAATTGGAGCTCTCTTTTGTCTCTAACAAGCCCGAATGACTATACCGCCGGACTCTCCTTCAGCTTCACCTTGAACTCCACCTTGAGCTCCACCTTCAGCTGAATCATCTCTAGCTTCATGACCATCACCATCACTACTAGAGGAAATATGTAGACTATCATGTGATGTATCTTCAACTGCTTCATCACTATTATCAATAGTGATAGCTCTACTTTGGGTTTGAAAACTGGGAATCTCGGTCTTTTCAGGCTTCTCATCAACTGAGTCTGAACCCTCTGATAAACCTTCCAAAGGTTTGAACATTGCTGACTCATCAAAAGTCACATGTCTGGAATGTATAACTTTCTTCGTAATTGGATTCCAAATTCTATATCCTTTTATGCCATCTGTATAACCAAGAAAAACACATTTGGAGGCCCTAGGCTCCAACTTGTCATGTCATGTATTGTGAACATAAAATGGACATCCAAATATACGAAAATAACTTAATAAAGTGTTTTTACCTCTCCAAACTTCCTCTGCAATCTTCCCATCAATGGCTGAGCACGGAACCTGATTAATAATATGTGCTGCAGTCGAAATAGCTTCAGCCCAAAAACCCTTAGACATGCCCGCAGTCAATATCAAGCAACGAGCCTTTTTAAGTAGAGTCCTATTCATTCTCTCAGCAACCCCATTGGATTGCGGATCACCAGGTGTAGTAAAATGTCTTCTAATACCACGCTGTCTGCAGTAGTCGAGGAACTCTTTAGAGACATATTCGCCACCATTGTCGGATCTAAGAATCTTCAATTTCCTTCCTATTTGGTTTTCAACAAGAGCTAACCAAACCTTAAACTTCTCAAATACTTCCGACTTAGCTTTCATTACATACACCCAAACCTTGCGCGAGTAGTCATCAATGAAGGAAACAAAATAATATGCTCCACCAATAGAAGCTGTAGAGTATGGCCTCCAAAAATCTGAATGCACATAATCAAATACCCTCTTAGAAGTATGCATGCCATCGCCAAAAGAAACTCTGGTTTGCTTTGCCAATACACACTCCTTACAAAAGTCCAACTTGTTGAAGATTTCTCCTTTGATATTTTTCTTCTTACGAAGCAACTCTAAGTTCTTTCCGAAGTATGACCTAATCTCATATGCCAAAGCTTGGTAGCATCCAAACTTTTAGAACTATCGACTCCAACACATGATTCTCCATGGACAGTGGTACCCATTAGCAAATACAGATTTTGCACCATAACACCCTTCATCAATACAAGTGCCTCTCTAGAAACTCTCAAACCATCTTTGACAATGGTTATTTTGCATCCCAATGATGCCAATTGGCCTAATGATATCAATGACTTCCGAAGACCTGGGACATAGCGAACATTTGAAAGTGTGCGAACAATCCCATCATACATGCGAATGCGAACTGAACCAACTCCCATAGACTTGCATGTAGCATCGTTCACCATAAGGATAGAACTTCCTTCTTTGGCATCGAAGGAAGAAAAATAATCCTTATTAGGAGTCATGTGAAATGATGCTCCAGAATCTAAAATCCAGTGGTCTGCAACATCTGATACAACCGCTGTTAATAAGTCGCTACCGCCTTTCTCCATCGCAATAGATGAAGAACCATCAGTCTTCTTCTCCTACTCTGGACTGTCTCTTCTCCAATGGCCTGGTTTCTTACAATTATAGCACTTTGCATCTTTAGACTTACTCCGCGAATTAGGCTTCCTAGAATTGGAACGCACTCTATTATTCTTCCCTTTCTTCTCTGTTCTTCCTCTCTCTGCAAATAAGCCTGAACTAGTACTTCCTCCACCACTATCTCCAATACCAAAGTCTTTCATCTGATCTCTCAACTCTTCACTGAGCAAACCTATCTTCACATCATCTAATTTCAATGTGTCTCTACCATAGATAAGGCTGTTAGAGAAACCAGTGTATCGCTCTGGAAGCGAACACAACAGAACCATTGCTTTTTGTTCTTCATCAATCTTCAACTCAACAGACTTCATCTTCATCAACAGGTCATCAAACACACTTAGGTGTGTCTTAATTGAAGAACCTTCCTTCATTTTATAAGTGAAGAAAGTTTTCAATAGGATCAGGCAGTTGGTTAGGGATTTCTTCATGTAGAGGTCCTCCAACTTCTTCCAAATGCCTCTAGCTGTTGTCTCCTGACTGATTTCAGAAATTACATTTTTTTCCCATAGCAAGCCGAAGAGTAGTAAAGGCCCATTCGTCCATCTCTTCTAATTCCACTGATGAAATATCAGCAGGCAATGTCTCTGTATCAAATACTACTCGATGAACACGATTTCTTCTCAAAACCGCTTTCATCATCCACTGCCATTTTTCAAAATCTCCTTCACCATTCCACTTCTCTATCGTCAACTGTGATCCTGACGCCACATAGGAGCCTCTGACGTATGGAGCAACTACTGGCACTGACGTATTATTTGTCTTGTTTTCATCTCCTTCTGTTATTCTACCAAACACCTTCTTTGCGAATCTAGCTCTGATACCAGTTGTAAGGGTTGATCAGTCCCTTGCAGCGGAAAAACCTCAATAGGATCAGCAATGACGTGATAGAACAAACAACTTGAAATGAATATAAATCTCAAATCACAGAAAAAATAAAAGCAACAGAGAACACGCAAATTTATAGTGGTTCCACTATCGCGAGATAGTGTACGTCCACTTCAAAGGGGAAGAGATTTTATTAATATATTCAATAGATTACAGAGTTTTTTAATGTAGAGCAAAAGAAATGAAGAATACAATGATCTCTCCTCACATAGCATCCTCTATGTTTCTCTTTAAATAGAGAGAAAAAATACTTGGGGAAGAAACAATTGATTTATGTAAAATAAATCAATCTATGGAAAACTAATATCTCATTAATTGTCATATGATTGATTGATAATTTCACTTTTCTCCATCAGTCAATCCCATTAATTAATTGTCATATGATTGATTGATAATTTCCCTTTTCTCCATCAATCAATCCCATTTGCAATTTTAGTCTCTTTCCGTTTCTTTTCTTCATGAAACATGACAACTAATTGAATGATAAACATTTCCAATATCCCCTATTCATTAATATTCCTTCCATTTCTTTCCATTCATTCCTTGCACAAAACAGGTAACAAAATTACCATGCATATCTCCATAATTAATTAGATATGGAAATATTGTATCATTAAATTCCAATATGCCATTTCCTGATTATCCTTTTTTAGGCTGTTTATTTTGTTAAATGTTGAAACAATGACCTCAAGGGATAAGTATAATAGCTTTTAGGTGCAATTGTTTTGTAATATTCTTGCCACATTATGTTTGTCTGTATGGCCTCAGCTTTCCTAGTAAACAAAGCGCTCATCGAAGAAAAGTTGGAAAGTCAAATATGGAAGCCTAAAGGATAGATCCTAGCACCTCCAAAACATTAAAGTGCAAATAATTAGGTCACATTTCGAAAGATTCTACAAGCCTATCTTGGGGATTGGTCATTGAGATGAACTTTATATTCGACTTCAATTTATATGTAACAAATCATGGATCTACGTATATATTTAATTAAAAATTTCATGTAAACATGCATTTCCAACTGCACCTATCGATTAAATAATAGTAAAGCAGGACCTTTTAAAGCCCTCTCCTTAATTCTATGAGTTTACTCTCTTCTCCTTCATTCTCTCCAGATATTTTATTTTCAAATTAGTTTATCATTTTACACTCATTTATTATTTCTTTCGGGGTTTTTAGGCACAAGGACAAAATTAGAGAAAAATTTAGATACAAGGACAAGCGGCCAAAAATTTAGCCACATGGACACTTTTTAGTGTAAATCAAGAAATTCAGGGGTCCACCATCATTTTCTATTTTACATTAAAAAGTGTCTTTGTGACTAAATTTTTGGCCTTTTGTCCTTATGCTCAAAATTTTCACTAATTTTGTCTTTCACAATATTTTCTTGTTAAATAAATTCAATTAATATTTCCTTGAAATATTACAAATGACCAAATTGTGTTTTTTGATTTCAAATACCTAAACTTCAAACTTTCTATAATCATTTAAATCCCTCTCAATTCCTTTCTAATATTTTACATTTAGTACCATATTTTACAATTAATTACAAAATATTAAAACTATTTAAATAACTTTAGTAAACTATTATTCCTTGATTCTGCTAATAAATGACATCAAGATTAACCATATTCATATTAAAAAAATAAAAAAATTCAAATATATAAACATATCAATCACATACATAAATTACACACATAATAAACAATCATAAGGTTAAAGTTTAACTCATTTACGTCAACATATTTACTGTGTATTGCAATGTAATATTAATCACTACGCCATAAATTGCATACTGCAACACCAAAGAAGCGATGCATGAGGTGCCATATGTTGGTATTGGCCAAAAATGATCTATGGCAACACTTTTTCGGGGTTGCCTTTTGCCGCGTTGCCTTAGAGTCAAAGGAAACATCTTCGCGACCCTAAGGCAACATCAACACAGGTGTTGCCACATGTACTAAATTTACAAAAATGTGGGGCCCACTAAAATCTATAACCCGGGTTCACGGAATCCTGTTGTGGCTGTAGCCCGGGTTCACGGAATCCTGTTGTGGGGCCCACATGCATTAATCTATGCAACACTTTTACCATGCAATGACAACACCCTATCATAGCAATCACAACATTTAATATCACATACAACCACATTATATAAGAGCTATGACAATATTAAATCACATACTGCAACATTCTAGAATTTAACATCACACTGAATTAAACTACTTCTTATCTCGGATTCACAAGCAACACAAATAGTACTTACAAACATACTTACAAACATAACCAGAAAAATCATGTTCACAGAGCATACTCACAAACACAGCTAGTATGTACTAAATATCAATTCATGTTCACTGCTGTTGCACAAAGATCCCCAATATCAATGACTAAGAGCGCGGGCCTCCACTGCGTTCACTGCTTTCAATTTCAATGCCTTCACTGCGAACTGTCGCACAAAGATCCCCAATATCAATGTGCATGTCAGGGTTTGCTTCACCTAATTTCTTAAGCATCCTTGTCAAGTTCTCCTGAACTTTTTCGTTCACCTTTGCATCAAATTCACTTTGGACCATCTTGTTCACCTTTGCTTCGACTTTGTCGGCTATATCTTCCCTTATCTTCGTTGCCAGCTCCTGTATGTATGTGCCTGCTGTTGGAGCAGCTTTTGGAGACTTTGTGTGTCGTCCAATAAGCCATGATGGACCGTGTGACTTTCCATCAGAAATAAGTTCATGAACAACTCCATCACTGCCTCCTTCACCAATTGTTTTTCAATCTTCTCCTTCAAAATAAAGCGGTTTTAAAATGTGACATTAAATAAAATTAACAATTTTTAAACAAGTTTCTTAAACAAGAATTGTGACATATAACACACTAAAACCCAAAGTAAAATATCACACCCATTGCTACGATCCTGCTATCGGTTTCAACAAAACAGGATCCAATTCTACAGTAATGATGATCATGTGCAAAATGAAGCATTTTTTTGACACCTGATTGAAGAGAAAATAAAATTCTTACAATTCTGTAGTTCATTATTGAAGCATCAGTATTGTACACCTTTTCTTCTTTCCGCTTGCGAGTTTTAGCACAAAGTTCTCCATCTAATTCCTTAAACTGATACAAAAAACATTAGATAGTAAAAGGATATCAAACCAAATGTTCCAGAACATGTATCATTAATATTGCTAAATAAGTTAAACAAGGTTATGTAGTTTACTCACAAGTTAAACAAGGATGCTGCATTCGAGTTAAACAAGCATACCTCCATATGACCTATATTGTTAAACTAGCCAACCATAAAAATAAACAAAATACATACCATCTTATGCCAAATTTGGGGAAAAAAGTTTTGGACCAGCAGTGTGTGTGTCCGTATACGATTTTCGATTTGCAGAATTTGAAAGGGCCTTGGACTACAAAACAACCTGAAATAAAGATGTTTATCTGACAGATTTGAATGAATATAAAGGAAAAAAAATTCTATGATAAAACTTAAAATTATACCTGAACTTTTTCATCTCCCCAAAACTGCAAGAGTACTTTGAAATCCTGAAGTGGAATTTCGTCTGGCCAATTTTCAAGCCTCTCTTCATCAATTTCATAAGTCATATAATGTGCCTTTTTAATACGACTCTTGTACCCCCCTCCAAGTGTCACGAATTAACCTCAAAGCCCAATATTCACATTCATTCAGAATAATATACCGTTGCTTAAATACAAATCAAACATTAAAAAGAACAATCAAGCTACTTTTGTGAAAATTTCATATATTTGAGTAAAATTCAGCTAAGTTTGCAAATTACCTTGACATAGCTCCACAGCGTGTCTTTCAAACCTGCAGGAACATCAAACCAAGACTTTTAAGTAAGTGGAACACTCCTCTTCAGTGTTCCTAAAAAATAACTCAGTTCAGTCATTACTTGGTCATCGTCTGAAATAGGTTGGCCCTGATCATTCATTTGGATTACAACTCTTTTGTCATATGGCCTTGAATGAACTTTATCCATCTTTGTTTTCCCCTAAGCCTTTTGGGAGCTCTGACTATCGTTACAATGTACATACAATAGTAAAGAGAAGGCTAGGCAAAACATAAATGAGAACTTAAACTATTAAAATGAGAACTCAATCAAATACTACCTTCATCTTCTTCTACTTCATCTTCTTCGTTTTCAATATTTATCGAGACATTTCGACAACAGCCTTATTCCTTGCACTTCCACTTCCACTACTGTTAATCTTCTAGCGTTCTCGCATAGCCAAATAAGCCGTTATTGTTCCTATTCCTTCAGTGTGTGGTAACTCAACCCTACATGGTGGACCATCAGATTGCATACGAACTGGTACTTCCCTTTCCTTCGAAGTTGCATTCTTATCAGTTGCAAATTCAACATTGGCTCGTGAACGAGTTGTTGGTATAGATCGAGGCTTTGTAACCTTAACTTTTTTGGTTCTCTAAAATACGCACACAAAAATATTAAAATAAAAAAATGATGAAGCTACTCTATAATTACCAACATAAGATTAAATCTTCAGCTATAACGCACCTTTGCCTGATTTTTTGAAGTATCATCTTCAAATTCTGGAACGGAATCTTCGATTTCCTCATCAAGCATCTTTGATTTTGCTTTATTTTTCCCAAATTTATTTCTCGTTCCAGAAACTAGTTTAGGCATCCCAAGTTTTTCAAAAACACTATTCTTCTGTGAGATATTTTCGTCTCTCTCCCATTTGTATTCCGTAAGCGGTGGAGGTGGCGGAGGTGATAGATCATCATCCTGAAAGTAATTAAACAAGACATTATTGTAAATGTTAGCAAAATATGTAGATTATATATTAGAAGATCAGATTGTAGTCTTCTTATCAAAAACTCATTTTCATCTGTATTTTCCTCTTCATCATGTGGAGAATTATTGAAATCCAATTTACTCCTGACACCTGCTGAGTTGATATTCAAAGTTCCATCGCTGACTTCAGTTGGATTTTACTTCTCTGGTAACTTCATCGAACTACTGACTCTAGTTGACTTCTTGCTGACCACCTTTTTCTTGTTATACGTGGACTCGCAGCAGTTTTGCTGATCACTTCTGGATTATTCGTAACTGGATTATTTAGCCGTGCTGACTTTCTAGGAGTAAAGACTTCAGTCTGCTTGTTCTTGATAGGTGGACTCATAGCAGCTTCGCTGATCACTTTGGAATTGTTTAGCCGTGTCGACTTTCTAGGAGTAAAGACTTGATCAGTCTACTGCTTCTTTTTTGCTAACTGTTGTAGATGATGAGCGGTAACAAACTGCCATTTCTGTGATTTCGCAGTTGCAACATACAAGTTCTTTATTATTCTACTAAGTGCACTAAAAATTAAACAAGTCCTAAATGAAAAACATATTCAGCAAAATGACCAAATTCATCAAAATATTACAAATGAGAAGACATGTTTATACCTGGAAACAGATTCTTCCTTAGGAGTATGATGTCCTGTGGCTGCATTTGTTTAATTAGCTTGGTACTATCATCGACGATAGTGTCGACATAGAAATTAATGTAATCACCATTAGTTTTTATTTGCATCATAAACAACAGCTCTATATCATCAGCCACCAATTTCCACCCACTCTTTGGACCTTTCCATGCATATATTCCTCCAATTTTGGTGTACTCTATCTCTTCCTTGACAAACTCCATCAGTACTATGTACGAAAACCTATCCAGATCAACTCCCTTGACAATAGCTTCTTCTCCACCAACATATCCATTCTTCCCAAATTTTCCCTTATGATGGAACCTAAGATTTGCCTCCATCCTACACAAAATGGAGAAATTAACACTAGATTGAAATAATTACAAAATAAAATAAACTAAGCGCATTATAAAATAAAACAGTCACTTCAGTAAAATGTAATATAGGCAGAAACAGTAAAAAAACATACAAAAAGTAGCCACAAATTTGATCCATAAGTTACAACATTTAATCAAGGCAGAAACAGATTTTTCTTACTTAAACAGCATGCAATTATTTTCCTTGAGACACCACAAGTTTTGCAGTTATTTTCCTTTTAATTTTTTGCCCAATTTAACATGCAATCATTTGGGCATGCATGTATTCTTTGGTAATCGAGGCCTAAATTTACACACAAATAACATGCAACCATCTGAATTTAGGAAGTTCTATCCATATTTTTTCCTCGTTCATCACTAATTTACACACAAATAACATACACAAAAATTATGTAGCCACGACTGTAAGGCAAAAAAACATAATAATATCATATAAGCACTGCTCAACATAAGTTTGTTACAAAAATAAACATAATAATAAAATCAGGAATATGATTACACCTGAATACACAAGTAAATCCGTAAATTAGGCAACACAACAATCAAATTAGGAAATACTTGAAATATACATTGAGTGATACCTTAAGCAGTAGATTAAATCGAAGCCCTAACTAAAATTTGAGACCCAAACGAACCCAATTGAAGACTTAATTGAAACGCCGAAGCCCTAATTGAACTTGAACTCGAACTTGCCGTAATTGAACCCCAATTAAGCTTGTAAACTTGAACTTTTAGCCCTAATTGAAATTGCGAGTGAGAATCTTTGACATGTGAGCAGCGGCGTATTTCGTTAAGTTTTCGATTGAAACCCTTGAAAATTTTGCTAAGTCTTTCGCCGCTTTGTTTTTTGTTTTTGCTTCCCGCGTTAAAGATTATTTCACGCGAATTGCTAACATGGACCATTGGATCGTAATCACTCGGATTGATAAATTTATTTACGTGGCTGTTGCAACACCTTGGATTTTCTATGGTAACACTTTAAAGTGTGTGTTTAAATAGACAAAAATCAGCATACCTATCGTTACATTGTAGCTAGCAACACCTTGGATTTTCGTTGCGGTAGGCCATCTATGGCGTAGTGTGTTAAACGCTACATTTTAAAGTTTTATACAGTTATTTACAAAACACTACACAACATCACTTAATATTGTACATTTAAGTTGATATGTTTAAATTTATTATGTGATTTTGAATTTAATAAATGAATAAAATCAATATTTTTTTGTTAGTTCATCTAATTAATGCTAAGTGTGACGTTTTCAAATGCATACCATGCTCAAATCAACAGAAATGACAAAATTAGTTTTTCTTCCATATGTGAAGTTAAATAAGTCACATAGTTTGAATAATTTATGTAAACAATAATATAAAATTTAATATACAATGCACCTATCTCAATAAATTTATCATATATTGAAGACAACGATTTCTGCTTTAAATATCGATATTTTAACATTTCTACAATTATTTGTTGAACCTCTTTAACGCTTTCATGATGTTTTATATTTCAATCCATATATTTAAACTACTCATAAAATCTTAAATTCTAATTATTTAAACAGGAAAATAGTGTGAAGGACAAAATGAACAAAAAATTATTCCATAAGGATAAAGGGCTAAAATTTTGTTCATAAGGACAAATTTTAGTGTAAAGGGATGGATTATATTGGGTCCCTAAATTCCTCCATTTACACTAAAATTTTTCCTTATGGATAAAATTTAGCCCTTTGTGAATAATTTTTAGTTCATTTTGTCCTTAAGGCTAAAAACCCCTTATTTAAACAATCTTAGAGATTATTTATTCCATTTGTACACGCCAATTTACTATACATATTCATATTATACATATGTAGTTTTTCTTGCAACTATAAAGATGTATAAATCACATAACATGAACTTTACATATCAACAATAATGACAAAGTTAATTTGTAAATTAACTGTGATTCATTTATATTAAGAGTTTACCATATATTATATCATATATTTTTTAAACATTAATAACTCCATAACAAATTTATACTTTTTTTTGTAAAATTATTTTCAATTATTCGTGCTACGTTTCTCAATTAAACTAACTTCGTAATTTGACATTTAACTTATTTAAACAAATTTTATTAAATAGTGTTTGCTAATTGATCCAATAAATTACTAATATACAACAGTTTCAACATGTATATCTATATTAACAAAAACAATTAAAAAAATTCTCAAATATATTTGTTGAAGTCGAAATTTGTCTTCAACACCAAAGGTACATGAAATGCACTTCACCAATTCGGTAAAGAAAAAAAAGTGAGGTCACAATCAAAGATGTACTAAAAGCATAAAAGTAAGAACACAAATTTTTTATAGTGGTTCAATCCAATGAGGATCTATATCCACTTTCATAAGAGATTCCATTATCAATGTGTTGATTACAAGATACTTCACTCTTACAACAAGTCCAATCACTCTCTCACTTAGAGATCTCATTTGAATTCACCAAAAATGATGTAGGAATACAAAGACCAGCGGAGATATGATGTGATTAGAGAAGAATCAAAAGGTTTCCTCTAGATGCTTGAACTTGGATGATGAATCTTCAAATCTTAGGTCTCTTAGATGGATTCGATGGAAGTCAAGATTAATTGATGATTTGATCTTCACTTGAAGGTGATGATGAATGTTAGAGGCCTTTGAAATGGTTGAAGAAAGATTTCAGCAGCACTTCATGGTCATGGAAGCCGTCCCCTCTTAATGAAGAAGTGAGGGGGTATTTATACGTGATTTTCATACTAGGTGGTAATCCTGTAATTTCCCTGAACCCCTTTTTAAGTCGTTGGGCAGCCTAAAAGCTTCTGAAGTACAGCGGCACGGCCTACATAATGCGAAACGACCAAAATCTTCTATGGCACGAGCTATGAACGCAGAACGGGCTAAAGGACGCAGGACGGCCCAGAGCTAACTGATGCAGGGCGGCGACGAGCTAAGAAATGTGCAACGGGTTAGGACCGCATGTATTATGGTGGCGCAAGCTAATATGAAGCAGAACGACTTATGTATACTTGGAATGGGTTAAACCAGGACAGAGAAGCTTAAACCTTGATGGGGTGATCTAAATCCTTTAGCGGGATAGCAATTTGAAGAGCTGGCGACCCAATAATATTGCAGGCTAGAACTTGGCACGCCGAGAGGACCCGCTGCTAGAAGTCTTTTAGAGAGCCAAGGGACCCAACACCCTAAAGGAGCTTAGTGGCCCAAAGAGCTAGCACGAGCTAATATGTCACAATGATCTAATATGCTCAAATGAGCCAAAGCTTCTTGAACACCCCATTTTGCCTGAACAACGCAAAATACTGTAACGACCTAGGGCACTTAAACGAGCTAAAGAGCTCAATGTGCTAGAGGAGCCTTAACGATCTAAAGAACCTATCAACCTAAAATCATAGAACGGCTCAGATATGCTTATTATTTTTTGAAAGATATTTTATGGGTTAACATTTGTCCCTTGAAGTTCGTATTTATTGGAAATAATACGTGCTTCGAACTAGGTAACCCTTAACATGCCGTTCGAGATATTTGGTCGTTAGGGCCTTCAAACCATGCAAATTCCTAAAGTATTCTAATCCTTAGGCCGTCCATCTCCTTAGGTTGTGTTTTGATTATATCTCTTTGGTATTCTCCTCAATATCAGGTCGTTGAAAGGCCCTACACACTTGGTTTATTTGTTAAACCCCTCTTTTATTTTCTCTTTAAACCGCCATTCCTCTTTAACCTCCATCTAAACTAAAAAACTCATTAATGGCGGCCTTCATACACTAAGTCTTACTAACCTCTGATCAAATCCACAACTCTTCAATGCTAAGAATCAGGTTTGATCCTAAGTTTTCTACCTGTTGCTCATATACTTAAGGTTAAACTTGATGCTTTCGAAGTTTGTGGGTTTGTTATCTGCCACAATTTTTATCATGTGCTTGATAATAATGTTGACGTTGTAATGACCTCTCTTTCTGGCTTCAAATTTACTTATTAGAGATGGTCGTCGTCTAATCTCCATGTATGAATTCTTGTGATTCAATCATGGCTTTTTCTGCTAAGTGACGTGATAATCTTGCTTGTTAATGATCTTAATTTGTGTCACCGTGCTTTGCCCTTTTTCAAAAATAGAAGCGCCCTAGTTGGCTGTTTGTCTCAAATCGTAGTCAAGCAATAATTCATCTTGGATTAGGTTGTCACCACCAATTTTGGGTTTTAAACTGCGTCCCTACCCTAGGTCGTTACAACAACTCAAGGCCTTAGGTCCTTATTTTGGTCTTCAGCTTTGGGTCGTTTCCAGCTTATAGCCTTAGGTTACTTGTAGCTTGAAGATTCTAAAGTATTGACATATTTTGGCGACCTTAAGCTTGAATGGAACCACCCAGAACTTGGAAAAGCTTAGAACGGCCTTAAACCTTGATTGATCTTAACGACCCAAAGTCTTGATTGATTTTAACGATCTAAAATCTTGATCTTATTAAACATTTTTGCACACGTGCCCTTTTCTTTTCTTTTACTTATGAATGAGGTTGCTTACGCAGGATGTCTACTAGTCATAACAAAATGAAAGGTCCTTTGAAGGAAGATGATTCTCGGAAGCATCGCAAATCGAACGAGTCATCTGTAATTGATGCTTACTCTACATCTAACCCTCCTGCTTGTAGTGCTCCATCTCTTAACGACCTTCGAGCTATCATGGATAGACCTCGTTATTTTTCTGAACTATGCCACCCTGGGCTTGCTAGTCGATTCGAAGGGTGGTGCTTGCAGGAGGCGCATGTTGAGGTGGACGTTTATCCATTCAACCAACAGACCGTTCCTGACGACATAGATTCCATTCAGCGCAGTGCACTTGCTCAGCTTGACAATACCAGGGACTGGTTTGAAAAGCATACCAATCTCCTTGAGAATTATACTGCAAAGAAGATAACCGGTTGGAACATGCTTGCCTATGACCTCCAGAGATTGAACAAGGAACATCTTGAACGAATTTCTTTTTTAGAGGATGACAAGACCATGCTTATTCAGGCTTTGAAGTCTAGAGATAGGCTCATCGCCGAACTTTTGGGTCAGGAGGGAAATATGGGACCGCATTCCTCTCATTCCGCTTAGCAAGCGACTTTGTAATGGGTAGTAATCATGACTTTCTTGTTCTACTTTTTGGTCTGTAATCTTATGTATGTAAATTATTAGACTGGATTGTTCTATGCGAGTGCCAGTCCTCGCTTATGATTCTAGCTTATGTACTTGACTCTGTGTTTGACCTGCTTCATGGATGAAGTAGTTTTTGGCTGTGTATACCCTATGCTACCTGATCAGATTTTCTGCTCCGCATTTTACACTTGTTTTCCTTTCATGTTTACATCACGAATTCTTTATGTCACGAGTCTTTTTGTTTCGTAATGTTTATGTCTTCGTGGCGCTTCTTTATAAACTAGGTTTTTACTGTAGCCACGAATCATTGTTAACTGGGTTCACTTAACCAGTTTTACCATCGAACTTCCTTGATTCGGGATAAGGCAATTCTCGGTACCTCTTTTCTGTGAATAATTGCCTTTGTGTTCATCATAATATCTAAGCTTCTAAGTTTGTTATGGCCATTTTAAGGCTCACCTTCATTAGTTAGGGCAACCCTTGTAGATGGTAAACCTTTACTCTAATGTTGTGACTAATTTGTAGTATGTTTTAGGAGGCGAGATTTATTAAATCTCTTTAACGCGATTGTAATACCCACATACCAAAATTTTTCCACATGCTTTAAAGGTTAAACATTACATTTTGAGATCGACTTCATTTGAAATCTTTTGGTCATGTGTTTTTGCCGCTACTGAATTTCTTGGCATGATCGTGGCTAGAAGACTCCAATATGGTCGGTCGGGCTTACATCTTTTTACGGAGGTGTATTTCCGTTTTCGTGCCTCCGCTCGAGAGGTCTTTTGGTCCGTCACTAACCAAATTCGGAAGACCTGGCATATGATCGGATGCCTCACGAGAGGTCTTTTAGAACTCAGTGTTATATCATTATCCGGCCATGTATCATTGGCGTCGACGATGAACCGAGTGCCCCTCGGGGAGGTCTTGGGTTTAAAATCCCAGTGTTTGTTGTAATAGGACCATGTAATCATGGCACTGACGATCGAGTGGGTTCCCCTCGGGGAGGTCTTTAGTTTTAAAACCCGGTGTTTATATCGCTATCCAGCCATGTATGAATGGCATCGGCGATGAACCAGGTGCCCCTTGGGGAGCTCTTTGGTTTTAAAACCTGGTGTTTATATCGTTATCCAACCATGTATGAATTGCATCAAAGATGAACCAGTTGCCCCTCGGGGAGGTCTTTAGTTTTAACCCGGTGTTTATATCGCTATTCAGCCATGTATGAATGGCATCGGCGATGAACCAGGTGCCCCTCGGGGAGGTCTTTGGTTTTAGAACCCGGTGTTTATATCGCTATCCAACCATGTGTGAATGGCATCGGCGATGAACCAGGTGCCCCTCGGGGCGGTCTTTGGTTTTGAGTTGCATTGTTTCAGGGTAATACGCTAGTTCATTTATCGAGCTTCACCATGATTTGTTAGAACTAGGGCCAAGGACCTTGCAATTAAGAAGGTGCCCCTTCGGTGAAGCTTGCAACTTTATTTGTAGCTTTGAACACCACGCCGTTTAACCATTCAGTCCCTGGTGTTGCTTTCTGGCTACACATCATTGATTTGATTGCAAATGATGTTTTAAGCATCAAACAATGGGTGTTTGAGCTATCCCGGTCTGGATGTGCTTTGGCAATCACCTGGTCTTATTAGGCCAAAAATGATTTAATGCTCTTTTAATGAACCTGCGATCAAAATCGAATTTTAGCAAATTGTTTGCAAACCATACGATTTAGGCAAGTAAAGTAATTTCTTTCATTAGTATGTACAAAGCTTGAAATGATGTTGTATGGTATTTACAATGCATGATATTTACAACTTTGTCAAATCATATGAAATAATTATTAAATGAAGTAGTGACAAAGGTGTATGGCATTCCATGCCCTTGGAAGTTGGAGCTTATCCGTCATTTTAGTTCAAAAGTCTCATCAGAGAATTTCTGGCTAATTACATATAGCCCTTCCCAGTTAAGTTCAAATACTCCAGTTCATGTAATGATCCTTTTCAGGACAAGGTCCCAAACTTGGAAGGTTCTGCGTTTTTACTTTAGCATTAAAATGACGAGCTATTCTTCTATGAGGTGCTAGGACTCTGAGTTCCGCTTCTCTTCTCTTTTCCTCGAGAAAATTCAGTGCTTCTAGTTGCAGTTTCTCATTCTCTTCTTGGTTAAAATGGATTCTTTTGTGAGTCGGAACCTCTAGTTCCACTGGAATCATAGCCTCGGATCCAAACGCAAGTGAGAATGGAGTATGTCCAGTTGCAGTTCTATGAGTGATACGGTACGCCCATAGTGCAAGCGGAAGTTCGTCTACCCAAGCGCCCTTAGCTTTTTCTAGTTGTTTATTAATAGTTGACTTCAAGATTTTGTTGATTGCTCCAACCTGCCCATTGGCCTGCGGATGGGAAACAACTGCAAAACTCTTCTTAATCTTGTATCTAGCACAGAAATCTAGAAATTCTCTACTCTTGAATTGTGTTCCATTGTCGGTGATTATTTTCTATGGCACACCAAAACTGCAGACGATATTCTTCAAGACAAAATTGATCACCTTTTTTGAAGTAATGTTTGCTAGCGCTTCAGCTTCAGCCCATTTATTGAAATAATCAACCGCCACTATTGCGTACTTCATATTTGATTTGGCCGTAGGTAATGCTCTGATCAAATCTATTCCCCAAACGGCAAATGGCATGGACTAACCATTTGAGTCAACTCAGTAGGAGGTGCTCTTGGAATTTTTGCAAACCTCTGGCATCTATCACATTTCTTAACATAGTTCATCGCATCTGGGTTCACATTAGGCCAAAAGTAGCCGTATCGCAGAATTTTCTTGGCTAGTGTTTGACCGCCTATGTGACCTCCACAATCTCCTTCATGTAATTCTGCTAAGATCGCTTTTGACTCCTCCTTTGTTACACATTGGAGCAATGGCATAGAAAATCCTCATCTGTATAATCTTCCATCCTGAATGAGATATAATGGAGCCTTGCGTAATATTTTCCTTCGCATTTTTGGCTCTTCAGGGAGTGTCCCCTTAAGGATGTATTCCTTGATTGGAGTCATCCATGACATGGGTTCTTCGTCCATTTCCATAATCCAGTCGACATCTGCTTCCTCGATGGCGAGAGATGAAAGGATTTATGTAGGAATAAGACCCAGCAACTGTGCATCTGAAGAGCCAGCATACTTGGCAAGAGAGTCTGCCTTTGAATTCTCTTCCCTCGGAATATGAGATATAGTGTAGTGGTCAAGGTTGTTGAGAAGTTCCATAGCCTTGATGAGATAAGAAGGGAGGTTTTCGAGTTTAGTTTGGAATTCTCCTATGACCTGACATACCACTAGTTGTGAATCACTGAAGATTTGCAAAGTATTCAGACCCAGTTCCTTTGTTAACTTCAGCCATGTTATTAACGCTTCATATTCAGCCTCATTGTTTGTCAATGGGAATTCCAATCTCACAGCATAACACAGAGAATGACCATCCGGAGTTTCTAAGACAATTCCGGCCCTTGAGCAATAATCATTCCTGGATCCTTCGAAGTACAGCTTCCAGTTTATCACTGTCTCTGTTAGACCAAAATCTGGGCCTAACACCCAAATGTAGATCACATATCACATAATGCAGTAAAACAGTAAATAAAAGGAGACACATGAGATTTTTATAGTAGTTCGGCTCAAACCAAGACTACGTCCACTTTATCTCTTCTTAAGTTCTAAGAAATTACAAGTGCAATTCCTTCGGTTTATACACGAAATCCTTGTGTTTACAATGAAAAGAGGTATGAAATAATAAGATTATACACGAAATCCTCGTGTATAATGTGAAATTTGGCTCCTTTGCTACTGAAAATGGTTTGCAGAAAGAATTGGTGGAAGCTATGAGGAGTTAGAGCCAAAAGATCCTTGAAAATGCCTTCAAATAGTGTATTTATAGCTGTAGGAGAGCTTCTGGGATGACCCGTTCGTGATGGGGTACGTGGCACCCGATCCAGAAAGGTAGGAGCAAGATGTGGCATGAGAATAGGTCAAAACATGCTGTCCAGGAGCAGATTCAAGGGTCGGGTCGTGATCATACCGGGCGAGCTGACTGGGTCCTTGCAAGCTGGAGTGAAGTGTTGGCGATCGGATCATGGTCTCCATGTGTACTACGAGTGGGTCGTGATTTGAAGGTGTACCACAAGCCGAGGGGGGCAATCCGGTGAGGGGCGATCCGAGGGTGCATGAGCCATACTCCGATCGTGTACTGCTTCGTCGCTTTATCCAGGAAATTGCCAGATTACACCAGTTTACGGTAATGGGCATAACTTTCAAACCGTATGTCCGATTGAGCCAAACCAAAGCTCAAACTGAAGCTAATTCAGAGAGCTACAAGTGTTACGGAGCTATGGTTTGTAATTGTTGTTTACGGGCCCAAAAGAGGTCATCTGATAGGATTTTCGGGCCTTTCTTTGTTCGTGATGCGACTTTGACCAAATCGCTGCCTGTCTTCTGACGATGTTCTCCATATCCGAGCGCGATGCTATCCAGATATTCAGTGTGACGGCTTTTACCAAAAAGTGTGTCAACAAGTTTGCCCCCCAGAACATATCTTGTTGGTTGAAGGAAGATGTGTTCTGGATAGTCCAGAAAATCTGTAAGCCATAGAAATTCGATAATGCCATGACCTTCCCGGGTCTGCCAACTACAAATATAATCCATATCTATAAAGAGATAAAGGAAAAAACAAATGTGCCAAATCCTGGCGATATTACTTAAATCTTCTAAGCATAAACCATGCTTCGACGTCTAATGAGCATAAACCATACTCAAGGGACGTTTGAGTCATCTTGCCAAATCCCGGCAAGGGCCAACATTTCCAGGCATAATCCATACCCAGAAGTCCAAATCGAGTATAATCCATACCCGATTTCTTTTGTCACATCCTGACAAGACCGTTTGCAGTTCCTAAGTATAATCAATACTTAAGATCCCAAACTGAGTATAAACCATACTCTGCCATTCCTAAGTATAATCCATACTTAGGGTTCCGAAGTGAGCATAAACCATACTCAGACCTGAAGTAGAGCTACGCTTGCCACAGCCTGACAAGATAGTCCATCCCTTGGCATAATACATACCTATAGTTCCATAATAAGTATAAGCCATACTTTAACCGAGATTGTGGATCCTGCCACATCCTGACAAGATACTTAAATTCACCAAGCATAATCCATGCTTGGAAAGTCCTTATTCAATTCAAAATGCAAAACCAAAGCAAATCCTGATTGGTTTGACACCAAGTCCGGAGCATGCTTTGGGGTTACATCCTAACTCTGTACGTGTGTACTCCGATCCAATCAATCGGAAAACCTAATGAAAGCAAAAACAAATCTTAAATCCTAAGAAATGCAGAAAATGAGAGATGATCTCACCCAGATTAGTTGATGATGAGTCCACGAGAGCTCGATCCAGGATTATTTCTACTTCGGGGAGCAGGTGATGGCAGCGCAAGTGCAGGCGCTGTTGGTGGTTTTACATACTCGGGCAACTCTTCACGTCTAACCTGTTCCTCAATCAAATCACGAAGATGTCTGCACTCATTCGTGTCATGTCCGTCCATATCGTGGAATATGCAGTGCTTTCCAGAATCGCATTCTCTTTGCGATGGCTCCCTCCTGGGAGGCTTTGGGTAGGAGACAACACCGTTTGTGTCCATGTAGATGTCAGAAAGTGAAGCAAGGAGGTCAGTGTACTTTTCATATTTGAGCCCTCTCCGGGGCTGAGTGTTGCGGTCATTCTTGACGGCGACTTTTCCTTCGCCTTTTCAAAATCAGACGGTTCTCCGCCTTTGAGCATGTTGACGTCGAGAGTCCGTTTTTCAGAAGTTGCATCTTCTTCCCGCAGAAATCTATCTGCTTCAAGGTAGAATTCGCCGAGATTTCGCGGTGGATCTCGGTACAAAGACTTCTTGAATTCCGTGTTATCTAGAATGCTGAATACTGCTGCCATCAGTACCATCGATGGTTCAGGGCGGTCAACTGATGCTGCTGCAACATTGAATCTTTCCAGAATGAATGCAGAGTTTCTCTGGGCCTCTGCTTGATTGTGGTGAGCGATATGATGTTTTTGGGTCGTGCGATGTGAACCCGAAACTGTTCAAGGAAGCGAGCTACCAACATATTCCAGTTGTTGATTGACTCCGTTTCCAGCTGCCAAATCCACATGGCGGCTATATCAGTCAGAAAGAGAGGAAAGCACTTTGCCATGACATTTTCCAATGCCGATTGAACTTCCATATGCCATTTGCAGCGCATCAGGTGCACGGTAGGATCTGTCCTACCGTTGTAGGGCTCCAGTTGTGGAAGCTTGAAATCTGGAGGATTGTGAGAATTTCTAATCTTCTAGGTGAACGGGTTGTGATTGACGTCATCCATGTCATTCTGATAAGTGTGGCCTCTCGAGAGGCGTTGAATCAGATCAGCGAGTCGATTTCCTTCAAAAAGCTGTTGCAAACTACCAAAATCAGAGTTGGTGCCCCCAGCATTGAATGCAGGAGAGAACGGAAGCTGCTGGTGTGCTGTCGCCTGGGGATCGCGGCTCGCGGATCGCGGATCGAGGGTAGTGACCCGATCCGGTTCGAGGGGGTCAGTTCGTGAGGTAAGTTCATGAGGGCCGTTTTGTGATCCGGGGTCGTGAAGTCTTGATCGTGGTACGTGGGGGCGAACCGAGGAGGGGCGATCCGACCCGGTGCTGATGGCTTATCACGAGTCGATCCCTGCTGCAGTTGATTGAGAATTTGTGCTACGGTATCCATCCGATCTGCAGCTGAAGGTGGTCGCTGTGCATTTCCAATAACGAGGGGATTGCCCCCGAGTCCATGTGATGCGTGAGCCGCTTATGTGGCTTCATTTCCCGGGACTTGAATGTTGCCACTCGGCCTGCCATCCATCCGAGCGAAGAATTCGTCCATCAATTTCTGTTGTTTTTGGAGGAGATCATTTTGCCTTGCCATTTGATCCCTCAATTCAGCGAGAATGTCGTCCATCTCGTCTCTAGTTAAGTATGCAGAAGGATCTCCATGAGAGGAAACCTTCTGACTTGCCTCGTTCCTTGTGCCTTTAGCGTCAACATCATCAACATGAGTGGAAGTTCCAGTCTTCTTCCTTTTGATTGCCATTTATCCAATAGCCAAAAAATTCAAGCAGAAGTTGAAGTTGTCGTGTGCCCCCCTTCCTGGCACGCCAAAATGTTAGACTAAAATTTGGGCCTAACACCCAAATGTAGATCACAGAATGTAGTAAAACAGTAAATAAAAAGAGACACACGAGATTTTTATAGTGGTTCGACTCAAACCAAGCCTATGTCCACTTTATCTCTTCTTAAGTTCTAAGAAGTTACAAGTACAATTCCTTTGGTTTATACACGAAATCCTCGTGTTTAAATGAAAAGAGGTATGAAATAATAAGATTATACACGAAATCCTCGTGTATAATGTGAAATTTGGCTCCTTTTCTAGCTGAAAATGAAATGCAGAAAGTAATGGTGGAAGCTGTGAGGAGTTAGAGCCAAAAGATCCTTGAAAATGCCTTCAAATAGTGTATTTATAGCTGTAGGAGAGCTTCTGGGATGACCGGTTCATGATGGGGTACGTGGCACCCGATCCAGAAAAGTAGGAGGAAGATGTGGCATGAGAATAGGTCAAAACATGCTATCCAGGAGCAGATTCGGGGGTCGGGTCATGATCATATAGGGCGAGCCGGCCGAGTCCTTGCGAGCTGGAGTGAAGTGCTGGCGATTGAATCGTGTTGTCCATGTGTACTACAAGTGGGTCTCGATCTGAAGGTGTACCACGAGCCGAGGGAGGCGATACGGTGAGGGGCGATCCGAGGGTGCATGAGCCATACTCCGATCGTGTACAACTTCGTCGCTTTATCCAGGAAATTGCCAGATTACACCAGTTTACGGAAATGGGCATTACTTCCAAACCGTAAGTCCGATTGAGCCAAAGCAAATCTCAAACAGAAGCTAATTCAGAGAGCTACAAGTGTTACGGAGCTTGGCTCCATAATTGCTGTTTTTGGGACCAAAAGAGGTCATTTGATAGGAGTTTCAGGCCTTTCTTTGTTCATGATGCGACTTTGGCGAAATCGCTACCTGTCTTCTGACGATATTCTCCATATCTGAGCGCGATGCTATACAGATATTCAATGTGACAACTTTTACCAAAAAGTGTGTCAACAGTCTCTGCTTGTTCTTCAACCTACTCTCCCCTGTCTGTGAACTCTGCAATGAAATCCACTAAGGCTTGCCCATAAATAGCTCTTCGGGGGTGATATGTGATGTCGTATTGGCTGAGCTTAATGTTCCATTTCAATAACCTTCCCGAAGTTTCTGGGCAAAATAGAACTTGCCTTAACGGTTGATCGGTGAGAACTCTTATTGGGTGAGATTGGAAATATGGTTTCAATTTCTTAGATGCAATAAGTAGACAGTATGCAAGTTTCTCCAACTTTGGATAGTTTAACTCTACTCCGGCGAGCCGTTCGCTAATATAATAAAATGGCCACTAGACTTTAGCATCTTCTCGAACGAGTGCTGCACTTAAGGTATGTGATGAGACAACTAGATATAGGAGAAGACCTTCCCCATGTCTAGGCTTAGAAAGCATCGGAGGTGACTCCATGTGCTTAATCAAGGCCGTTTGACATTTTGAAGTCCACTGGAAGTCTTTCCTTCCCTTTTTCAAAGCATCGAAAAGCGGAATACACCGATCGAGTGCTTTGGAGATGAAACGATTAAGGGTAGCAACTTTCCCGTTCAAACTTTGAAGCTCCTTCTTTGTCCTGGGAGCTCGCATTTCTCATAATGTTGTGACTTGTGAAGGGTTCGCTTCAATCCCCCTAGCATTGACTATAAGTCCGAGATTTTACCAGCATATCATCTACATAGACCTCCATAGTGTTCTTGATTTGGGATTTAAACATGGAATTTACTAGGCGCTGGTAGGTTGCTCCCGCGTTCTTCAATCTAAACAGCATAACTTTGTAGCAATATAAGCCTTTGTCGGTTATGAAACTCGTGTTTTCTTCGTCTGGTTTATGCATCATGATCTTATTATACCCAAAGTATGCATCCATGAATGACAATAGCTCGTGTCCCACTGTCGCGTCGACATGTTGGTCAATTCTTGGTAACGGAAAACTGTCTTTGGGACGTGCTTTGTTAAGGTCCAAGTAATCTACGCATACTCTCCATTTATCGTTGGATTTTTTAACAAGGACTGGATTGGAGACCCAATTAGGATACATTGATTCTCATATGAAATTGTTTTTAAACAATCTATCAACTTCTTCCTTTAGTGCCATAGATCTTTCAGGTCCTTGCATTCGTCTTTTTTGTTTTACAGAAGTTAAACTGGGATTAATATTCAACTTGTGGACGATTACATCTGGTGATATTCCTCACATGTTAGAGTGCGTCCATGCAAATACGTCTAAGTTTGCTTTTAAAAACAATATTAAATCATTCCACAATTTCGGGCCCAATTGAGAATCTATCTCCAGGACTCAGTCAAGTTTTTTATCATGTACTGGAACAGAGTTAGTGTCCTCAGCCGACGCCACTCTGTTTTCCCCTATACTTGTTTTCTTGGATCAATTTCCTTCTGGGCTCCACTGTGCTCACCGGTGTGGGGGCCCCGCCTTAATTGCTATAAGGGGGATTCTTGGATGCGGGGCAGTTGCCCAACATCCTTTTTCACTTCTTTTTTTCCTGCCTCTGCAAGTTCAGCTAGGTAACATTCTCTTGCTGCTCGTTGGTTACCCTTTACCATGCCAACTCCGTTTTCGATAAGAAATTTCATTGTTAGACACCACGGGGCCATTGTTATCCTGAATGACGCGAGGGTTGGTCTTCCAAGGAAGGCGTTATAAGCGAACAACTCATTGATTATAACAAAATCCTGCTTTTGCGCAGCTTTCTGCTCCCCTTCTTCGAGATCAACGAGCAAGTTGATGACTCCAATTGGCTGAACGGCTTGCCCCATGAATCCATGGATTTGTTCTGGCATGCTTTCACATCTTCCATGGAGAGCTTCATTCTATGAAAGGCATTAATGAAGAGGACATTGACGGAAGCTCCGCTGTCAACCAAAACCCTTCTGACGATAATAAGACCCAGGCCTATGGTTATCACCATTGGATCCACAATTGGAGTTATCAAGCCTTCTGAGTCTCGATCTTTGAAGACAATGTCATCCCAGAGAGATCTTGGTGTTTTCGATGAAAAAGCTTCATCCATAATCATGAGTTCTTCTCCTTTTGGGAGGTTCTTCATATCATTGGCATATTTTACAATGTCCCCCCAGCTTCTTCTGGCTAGGTGTGGACCTCCTGAGATGGTGTTAATGATCAACCTTGGCATGAAAGCATTTGCAGCATTCTCACCTTGCCTCGGTTGTCCGGTGGACATTCCCTGGCTTTAAGGAGCTTGGGTATTTTGAGGATTCTTTGTGTATTGCTGAAGTCTGTTCTTCCTTATCAGTTCCTCGATTAGGCTCTTTTGATGCCTACACTCATTTGCGGTATGCCCTGGCTGGTTATGAAATCGACAAAATTTCCCGGATTTGATTGTCGCGTCACTAACCCTTATCTGCTTTAGGACTGGGTATTCCTTAGTCTCTTTGGTGGCCATGAAAATGTTTACCACCGTATCATTCAGCGGAGTTAACTCCGAGTTTTCGTAGAAACATAACTTCTTGTTGATTCAGTTGTTTTCCCCATCATTGCCCCTTTTCTGATTTCCGGGGTTTCTCTGGCCGTTTTCTGTATCATTATTCTTCTTTTCAGGTTGGATGCCACTTTCCGGGATGTCCATGGTATAGGTCGGATCTTCATTCACTCCTATATATTCTTCTGCTTTATCAAACAATTCTTCAAGTGTACTTGGCTTCTTCTTTTTGATCTACTGCCCAAGCTTATTCTTTTTGCTTATGACCCTCTTTAAAGCCATTAAGGCCAGGCGAGGCTCATAATTGCCTACCTCGGCAGCAGCAACATTGAAGCGAGTGAGAAAGGATCTGATTGGTTCTCCTGGCCTTTGCTCAAGCTCATTCAACTCTGTGACATCTCGCACCTTCGTCGCCTAGAGCCTGAATTGCTCTCGAAATAACTTGGCCAGGGTAGCAAAGCCATCTACAGATCTGGGTGGTAGTTTTGTGAACTAAAGCAACGCCACGCCTTTGAGATAAGTCGGAAAGTGTAAACACTTCAACTCATCAGTTGCCTGTGCCCTGTCCATATGCTGGTCATATTTGAACAGAAATATGTTGGGGTCACTTGTTCCATTATAGGCTTGGATTGCCGGTGGTTTGAATTTGTTTGGATATGGTGTCATCTTTATTCTTTCTGTAAGTGGGGTTTTGGTGGGAGCGAATCCCCAATCTTTATCATTATCCGGCTTCTTCGAGGTCTTTTCCATAATTCTGCGCACCACGTCCATTAAGCGTTCTTCATCGTTGAGTCGAGCCACGGAGCAGACGCCTTCCTCCCTACCGGATATCTTCCTAAGCAAACGGCCACGGCCTGGAATCGGGGGCCCTTCGCCTCCCTCTTGGGGTGGTGCCCCTTTTGTGGCACCGAGCGCTTGTCGAGAAGTCGCTTTATTGGAGCGGTCGCACGTTTTAGGTTTTGCTTCCTTTCAAGGGCCATTAGGATATGTGATCTCTTAGATGGAATTCCCTCGATTCAAACTCGAAGAAGAGGAAGTCGCATCTTCCGTGTGACCCACTTGGGCAGACTTAGCTCGTGCGGTTCCCAAGGTGACTTTGGCCGTAGCAGCTTGCTCGACGAACATTGTTTCAAGCCTCTTCATCATAGCTTTATTTGCAACGTCCATTTGACTTGCTAACCCGGCCGCCACTTCCTCGAGCTCCCTTCTCGTCACCGCTTCTCCAGCCTTAGAGGTTTCTCCATGCTCTAATTGGTTGGTGGGAGTAGTGTTCTCTTTGTCAATGGGATTATCACCATTCTCGACATTTTGACTTATGACCCTCTTCGGTGGTCTTCCTGGTTTACCCATAGTTTTAGGCAAAAAGTTGAATTAAATCGCAGTGAGATGGGATTAGACTCTTAATGCAAGGCCTTGATCCTTGTGAAAGAGTGCGAGAGAACAGAAGATTGAATCGGCCCCACGGTGGGCGCCAAATGTTGAAGTCGAAATTTGTCTTCAACACCAAAGGTACATGAAATGCACTTCACCAATTCGTTAAGGAAAATTAAAGTGAGGCCACAATCAAAGATGTACTAAAATCATAAAAGTAAGAACACAAAGTTTTTATAGTGGTTCGATCCAATAAGGATCTACATCCAGTTTCATAAGAGCTTCCGTTATCAATATGTTGATTACAAGATAAACTTTACTCTTACAACAAGTCCAATCACTCTATCACTTAGAGATCTCATTTGAATTCACCAAAAATGATGGAGGGATAGAAAGACTAGCGGAGATATGATGTGTTTAGAGAAGAATCAGAAGGTTTCCTCTAGATGCTTGAACTTAGATGATGAATCTTCAAATCTTAGGTCTCTTAGATGTGTTCGATGGAAGCCATGATTAATTGATGATTTGATCTTCACTTGAAGGTGATGATGAGTGTTAGAGCCCTTTGAAACGATTGAAGAAAGATTTCAGCAGCACTTCGTGGTCATGGAAGTCGTCACCCCTTAATGAAGAAGTGAGGGGGTATTTATAGGTGATTTTTAGCCCAGGTGGCAATCCTGTAATTTCCCTAAACCCCTTTTCAAGCCGTCGGGCGGGCTAAAAGCTTCTGAAGTACAGCGACGCGGCCTACATAACGCGAGACGACCTAAATCTTCTAAGGCACGAGCTATGAAGGCGGAACGGGCTAAAGGACATGGGACGGCCCAGAGTTAACTGATG
Organism: Allium sativum; assembly: GCA_030737875.1. Classification (NCBI taxonomy): domain Eukaryota; kingdom Viridiplantae; phylum Streptophyta; class Magnoliopsida; order Asparagales; family Amaryllidaceae; genus Allium; species Allium sativum. Next base: position 30,968 of record JASFAX010000421.1, on the reverse strand, counting down.
CAGGGCGGCGACGAGCTAAGAAACGTGGAACGGGTTAGGACCGCATGTATTATGGTGGCGCGAGCTAATATGAAGAAGAACGACCTATGTATACTTGGAACGAGTTAAACCAGGACGGGGCAGCTTAAACCTTGATGGGATGATCTAAATCCTTTAGCGGTGTTAGCCTACCTTGTGAACTAGGCTACACAAGGTTAAGAGATCAAATAATGACAACACTCACTCAAACGATCGGGTCGGATCAGAGCTCTTTTGGTCAAGGCAGAACGGCTCCAAGCAGCGAAGGAAGGGATATAAACCAAACTGGATCGAAAGGATCAAACCCGATCTGGTCCCCTAATTGCTGGTACTTCTGATCCGAAGCCAGACTATTGTAGTGGTAGCGGTTACATCCCACGATCCCTAGAGACTCAGAACGGTTAGAAGGCCATTACCCCACATTCACCCACTAAGTCATTGTGCTAGCACCATCTTATGAGATCTGAACCCGAGAGTAGTAGGATGAACGCCACGTGGATCCGAACCGAAGCCGTTTCAGGAGCACTTTCCACCTATAAATACACCATGAAGGCACACTTGAAAGGATCTTTTGGCATTTTCAGAGTTAAAGCTTCTTTGAGAACCGAATTCCATTACCTTTTTTAGACTACAGTCATCTTTCAAATTACATTTCAGAGAATGTTGAGTGAATCAATGCATTGTATTAGTGAAAGAGAGTGAAAATCATTGTTGTATTTGCATTCAAGTCATCAATTCAAAGAGTAGAAAGTGGACGTAGGACCACTATTAATTGTGTGTTTTCTTCGTTTTTGATTTCATTTCATTAGAAATGATCTCTAGTTTGGGTGTGAGAGCCATTTTTGGATCTAACATTTTGGTGCTTTCGCTGAGAAATATTTGAATTCTTCGCTTTTTGGGATTATCGTTCTACTATTTGGACCTTCAAGTTCAAAGAAGTTAATCCTCCATTTCCGATATTTTCAAGTATTTGCTGATCAATCATTGAAGAATTGAACATTATGGCCAAAACGAAAGGAAAAGAAGTGCAAGGCACTTGGGAGAATGAAGCCAACGAAGATTCACAAGCCACGATCGTGATAAGGTCGCGGGGTCAAAGCACAGACGCAGGTCGATCCAAACTGGTTGCTCATACCAGAGTAGATGGCTCGACCCCGAACCGACCCGGAAGCTCTGGAGCTTCACAGACCCCCTCCCGAACCGATCCACCTCTAATGCCCTACTCCGATACGACCCGAATGCGGCTGAAACTGATACATCTACTCGAGCACCCACCAATGCTCCGATGCTGGCCGCTGTGACTAGAGATCAACCTGCACCATCTACACCCATCACGCATGGTGACTTTTCGTGCTTTCTTGACATGCTTGAGAGTACTAGAAATACTTTGGAAACATACAAACGTGATAGTCTTCGTATGCTAGAAAACATGATCACTATGAGTAGGGAACTCAATGTGCTTCGGAGGCAGAAGACGCCATCTCCGACACGCCGCCTTGCAGCAGAGTACTCATGCTCTTTAGGTAAAGAGCGTCCTCATGAAAGAAGGCCGCTTGAAAGACCTCAAAACCTTGATCAGTTAACTTTTGGATCTTTAGGATCCCGTGAAGATGCTGCTCGTGTATTAAGGCCTAATGACCCGAGCTTGGGAGAGCCTATGCTGCTGCCCATGCGTGGACCCCACGTCTTACCTAGGGATTTGAATATTACTAATCCTACGCAACAACAACTTCTCCAACCCCTTCCTCCCGAGATTGATCGAGAGCATAAGGAGCAGTGTAGAGCAGTTGCCGCTAGAAACAGGATGACATCCCCTAATCAGGAGCATAGGGGTAATCCGAACATTAGGGCTAGAGAACCTCAATCAACATTAACGAATGTTGATGTATGGGCAATGGTACGCCAAATCATGTCCAAAAGCCGACACTACACTAATGAGGGCTGGGGCATTGAGCGAAGTCACGCCCCCTTTACAGATGATATACTGGACTTCCAATTCTCCCGACGATTTAATTTGCTACAAATGGATCGTTATTCTGGGAGAACCGACCCGGGACAACACCTGATGAGATATGCATGGTTCATGAATGTCGCAGCAGCTCCAGGCACTGTAAAATGCAAGGCTTTCCCGATTTATTTAGAAGATATGGCGCTGATGTGGTTCACCCGACTCCCTCCAAGATCAATATCAACCTTTAAGGAACTAAGTGAACGTTTCATGAACCAATTTCGACTTCATGCTAGAAAATCTAAGAGCGTTATTGAATTGTCAAGGATTAAGCAGGCTCCAAGCAAATCTTTGAAATCATACTTAGATCGTTTCAATTTGGATGTTATCGAGGTCAGCGACCCTCACGAACTCACTATTCTGATGGCCTTAATAGAAGGAGTTGACCCTGACACAGAATTTGGAGATTACTTGTCTGGAAAACCGCCTCCTACTAGGGAATTGTTCTACGAAAAGGCCAACATTCGTTTAAGGCGAGAAGTAGCCCATGCAAATAGAAAGAGAAAGCTTGATGTGGCCTCGAAGGAAGGTATCCAAAGCAATGTTGCGGTAAAGCAATCCGGTGACAGCTCGGGGAAGGCTGAGGTGAACGTTGGTAACCAAAACGAAGGTAATTGCAATAGAAACGACAACGACAATAGGAGGAATAGGAACCGAGGGAACAACTCCAGCAAAAGACCTATATTCCAAACTTTTGAGAACTATTCATCGTTGAATGACACGTTGGAAAATATTTACCTGGATACTTACAACGTCTTACAATTTAAAAAGCCGCCACCCAGAGACTCAACTGAAAAAGAGATCGCTATGGGAAAATTTTGTTTGTTCCATGGAACTCATGGCCATTCTACCAACGAATGCCGCCATTTGAGAGATGTAGTCGAGAAATTGCTACGGGAAGGGAAGCTAGACGAGTACAAGGTTGCCCCACAAGACAAGGGGCAAGGGGGACAAACCCCGAACCAAAACCAGCCTACTTCCAAACCCACAGCCGAACAGAAAGATAAAAGAATCGTTATCAATACCATTATAGGCGGGCCCCATCTAGTTGGCCACAGTTTCAAAGCAATGGATCAGTACGTTAATGCCGCCAAGCACCTTGAAATAGGAGAGTGCAGTAACCTTGAGGACATCACTCCAGTAAAACAACAAGAGATGATGTCATATTCCGTGGTAGAGACGACACTGGAATTCAATCAACCACTGAAGATCCGCTGGTAATTACTACATTCATCGGCCCCGCTATGGTTCACAAAGTGTTGGTGGATAATGGAAGCTCAGTTAATATCCTCTTTAAGAAAGCCTTCGAACAAATGAAACTTGAAACTAAAGACTTGAAGCCCTATGAAGGATAGATACGAGGCTTCAATGGGGCGTCGACGACTCTGATGGGATATGTAGAGTTACCGGTGACATTGGGGCAGGGAGATCACCAGAGAGTGAGAATCCTCCCATTTGTAGTTTTGGATGTTGAGTCACATTATAATGCCTACTTGGGCCGACCAGCCCTCGCAGAGTTTAGGGCATGTATTGCACCTTGGTGTCTACTGCTTAAGTTCCCAACTGACACAGGAGTAGGAGTGATAAGAGGTGATCATGCTACATGACGAGCTTGCTACATGACAGAGTTAAAGATCTTAAAGAAGGGGTTGAATATAGAACCCAAGGATGCATCTCTTCCTTCGAAGGAGAATTCAACATAGCAATTAAGGGGAACATCCCCAAAAGAGTCGCCTAGAGATGTGCTTAAGGATATAGATCCCAGAGAGGATAAGGAACCCGAGGATAGAAAGGCGATACCCAACGAAACGACAATGGACATCCCCATTGGTGATGCAGATTTGACAAAGGTACTGAAGATTGGATCGCAATTAGACCCAGTTCGAGCAAAAGAACTGGCTGATTTTTTAAAGGCAAAACTGGACGTGTTTGCCAGGACTCACACTGACATGTATGGGATATCACCAGCTATTATGAGCCACTCTTTAAGCATCAACCCTAAACACACGCCGGTCAAGCAAAAAAGACAGATGTTAGGCCCAGAGCGGCCAGCAGCTTTGAAGAAAGAGGTGGAGAAATTGAAAGATAATGGATTCATAAAGGACTCGAAGTATCCCGGCTGGAACTCGAATCCTGTCCTTGTCAAGAATCTAAAGGGAAGTGGCGAACGTGTATTGACTTCTCTGACTTGAACTAGGCTTGTCTGAAAGATAGCTTTCCTCTTCCCAGAATTGATCAACTAGTGGACTCAACACCTGGACACGAGCTCCTATCCTTTATGGATGCCTATTCGGGGTACAATCAAATTCCCATGCATATACCAGATCAGGAGCATACAAGTTCCATCATGGACTTGGGGCTATATTGCTACGTGGTGATGCCATTTGGATTGAAGAATGCAGGAGCCACACATCAACGTTTGGTCAACCGTATGTTCTATAATCAAATCAGAAAAACCATGGAAGTCTATGTTGATGACATGCTCGTGAACTTTAGACAATCTTCTAATCATACAGGGGACTTGGCAGAAATGTTTGGTAAACTGCGAATATATGGAATGAAGTTGAACCCTTTAAAATGCTCGTTTGGAGTCGCATCAGGGAAATTCCTCGGATTCATTGTGAGTTCTCGAGGGATTGAGATTAATCCTAACTAGATAGAAACAATAAGAAACATCGAAGAACCATGAAAAATCTAGGATGTTCAAAGCCTGGCAGGAAAGGTTGCCACTTTAAGCAGGTTTATTTCCAAAGCCACAGATAAGTGTGTCCCTTTCTTCGACTTGATAAAATGAGGGAAACATATCTTTGAGTGGACTCCCTACTATGTGGAAGCTTTCTAGAATCTACTGGATTTGTTAGAGAAACCCCTGATACTATCAAAACCTGTGGACCATAAGGATCTGTACGTCTATCTAACGGTGTCATCTTATGCTATCAGCACAACATTGGTACATGAAGAAGACAAGGTCCAGAGGCCTGTATACTACGTAAGCAAGAAGCTAGCTACTGCAGAACGTAATTATCCAAGAATTGAAAAACTTTCTTACAGCCTCTTGATCACCTCCTGAAATCTCCTTCAATACTTTCAGGCTCACCCGATAGTGGTATATACCGATCAACTTTTAAGGCAAGTGTTGCAAAAACCTGAAGCATCGGGGCGGTTGCTTAAATCGAATATTGAGTTGAGTCAACTCGATTTGAATTTTCAACCATGGAGATCAGTAAGGGGACAGCCTTAGTCGACTTCATAGCATAATTCACGGTTCCCGAAGAGGAAACAGTGGAGGACAAGGTTGTTGCTTCAGAACAAGAGTTAGAGCTTAGCCCGTAGTCATTTGTCAGGTACGAGAGGATTTTGTTACTAAAGGACCTCGACTTGTTACTTATCTTAAAAAAGTAAAGGAGTTATTGGGTAATTTGGAGCGTTACAGCATAACACACATTCCAAGAATAGAAAATCAGAAAGCAGACCGGCTGGCAAAACTAGCAAGTTTTGATAACCCTGAAGAAACTGAAATGGTTCCAATAGAGACTTTGGAGCCACCTAGTTTCGACCTGATGGAGGTGGAACTAGCCTTAGAAGCCGAGCCAGAGAGGGTGTCATGGATGACAACAATCAAGAACTTCCTCAAAAGTGGAATTTTACCATCGAAGAAAAGCGAAAGACGAGCTATAACACGTAAGGCTGCAAGATACGTTTTACAGGACGGCATCCTTTATCACCAATGTTTTTCCATGCCCTTACTACGGTGTATCGCACACGATGACATCAAACGTGTATTGCAAGAAGTACACGAAGGTGAGTGTGGGGACCACACTGGGGGCCAAACCCTAGCAAAGAAAGTGTTGCGGTATGAATATTTTTGGCCTAACGTGAATAAAGACGCAGCTGATTATTCACGATGTTGCGACAAATGTCAAAGATTCGCCAAAATTACCAGAGCACCTCCAACTCAGCTTAAGTCAATGGTAAGTCCATGGCTGTTTTCCATGTGGGGAATTGATATCATTGGAGTGTTACCCATCGCCAAAGGAGGAGCAAAGTACACGAACATCGCCACGGATTATTTCAGAAAGTGGGTGGAAGCTGAACCTTTAACCACGATCACGGCAAGGAAGGTGATAAGTTTTGTGGTCAGAAACATTATCCGATTTAGGATACTGAAGATTATCATAACTGATAATGGAAACCAATTTGACAGTACTGAATTTAGGAACTTATGTCAGAAATACAAAATTGACAAGTGATACACCATTGTAGCTCACCCGCAGTCGAATGGACAGGTTGAAGCAATAAACAAAGTCATTAAATCTATTCTTAAGAAGCGGTTGGAGTGGGCCAAAGCCAAGTGCGTAGATGAGTTACCACTAGCTTTGTGGGCCTAAAGAACAACCTTTAAGACGACTACTGGCTATACTCCTTTTTCACTCTCCTTCAGGTCAGAAATAGTGATCCTGGTAGAACTAGAAGTTCCCTCTCATTGAGTAGCATACTATGACCCAATGACGAATAGAACACTCCTCCTAGAGTCTATGGATACGGTTAAAGAAAAAAGAGACGAAGCAGAACTGCGTGCTTCAAGGCATCGGCACCAAGTAGCACGTTATTATGAAAGAAAGGTTCGCACTATGACCTTAGAACCAGGAGATTTAGTGTTGAAACGAGTCTTCCCGCCTTCAACCCAATTGGGTCCAAAATGGGAAGGGTCGTATGCCGTCCAATAGAAGCTTAATACAGAAGCCTTCAAGCTAACGACCGTGGATGGTGAAGAGATTCCCAGAGCTTGGAATGCTCAGCATCTGCGGCGATAGTTGAGTTGGAATTGTACTGTTTTCTTTTGTTTTTATGAACTTTGTAAAAAGGCACGACTTGCCTAGAAAAGTCTATTTATATGAACAAAAGATTATAAAGTGGATGTAGGCTACGACTTAGCTGAACCACTACAAAAATATCATGTGTTATTTATTTTCCTGCATTATTTCCATCTTCTGTGGCAATTCTGCCTTAATTACGAAATGTTAAACTTTGAATTAAAATTTAAAAGGATTAAGAACGATTCATGTGCAAGAACAAACGAAACAACCGTTTGAATAATGTGACGGAAGGAATGGGAAGACGACATTCCTAACTCTAAGTCTCATGAAACGGGAGAGGGTATAAAGGAAGGGAAGACGACGTCCCTTGAGGCATGAAGGTGCACCCCGATAGGAGACCGCCTCGATAATACTCTAACCTGGTTGTGGGACAGGAGAGTATAAAGGTGCTAGAAAGATAAGAATCAACGGCAAAAGAAATATAGCCCCGCCAGAGAGTCGGGGGCAACTGAATGTTAAGTCTAATCAATCTCGAATAAGCCTTAGTTAGTCAGTCTATTCAAGATTGATTGGGGGCATACATATGCATATGTTTCCTTTATATTGACTTTATTGTATAACTATGATGCGACATGTTGTTTACTTGCATCTTTACATAAATGATAGCTTCACAAATATTTGACATTGCATGAAATAAACTGCTTTATTCACAAATACGTGAGTTTGTACTGGAAAACAAAGAAAAAGGTGCGAGGGCCGCACTCGCTACAACAATAGCGGACCCGTGGAATATCAAAACAGAAGACAAAGTGCATTGTCACTTGGACTTTGGAGTATACTTGGGCTTCTTGGCAGCCTTAAGAGCCTTTTTAGCTTCCTTTTCAGCATCAGACATGAGAAGCTTTTTTTTCTTCTTCTCTATAATTGAGGTACCAGAATCAATAGATTTCTTCCCAGGAGTCGGAGCATTGGGATCAAGAGAAGATTTCTTAGTAATTCTTTTATAATTGACCTAGTTGAAAGCTTAACAACTAAACTCGATCCAGCATCCACCACTGCAAGGGGCTTAAGACTTTCAAGGTTTATCTCTTCGATTTTCAGCTGCATGCACTTGTCTTATTTGCCCTTCATCTCAGCCAAAGTCACGCCATCGACATTCTTTGAATCACCAGTTATAGTAACATCCGGATCTTCTTCATGCCCATCATTACCACCGTCGTCTTTCAAAGTATCTATTATTTCATCATCATGAGAAGTTTCGGTATTTGGCGGTATGGGAGTCTTGTTGATAGCCGGCTCCATTTCACCTACAGCTCCTCCTCCGGATTCTATTATGGTAGCCTTATCCCGTCCTTCCTAGGTATCTTCGACGGGCTTTTCCCCAACGACGGTTCCCTGTTGCTCGTCAGTCTTCTCGGTTGGTTCAACACCTACAGAATGAGAAGCAACAGTTATCAACTCAGGAGAAAACAAGGAATCTTCGATCGATTGCCCAATGATATGACGAAAGGTGGAGACTGCCTTGGCGAATTGGGGTGAGAAGGTGGAAATACTTTCTGATGATTTCTCGATCGGGTGGCTACCGTCTCTGATGTTGATTTGGGTATAGGAGATAAAAGAGGCGCTTTAGGAATTCCCAGATTCTCGGGATCATATTCCTCTGTTCCAATAGCTTCGACGGTAGCAGAAGAGGAACCAACTTCGAGGTTATTCTTTCCTTTGGCCTGACGTTTCTCTTCCTCCATGGCTGCAGCAATAAGTCGACTCCTCCCGGCCAAACATGCCAGCTCATCATCCCTAAGAAATCTTTCCATAAGTTTGTCTTCATCAGTGAAGTCCACCTTAAGTTCTTCCTTTTCCCATTCGATGATTTTGTTCCACACATGAACTAGGGTTGTCAGATAATCCTCGATCTAAGAGTTGTTTCGGTGACGGATTATATGAGCAAAAAAGTCTATCATCAATTCACTGAAACCATCCAATTCTTTCTTAGCCTCAGACAGCTGTGTGTGGGCCTCCTCGGCAGACTTGATAGCACTATCTGCATTTCCCTCACCAAGGCCGCTATCGTCTCGGCCTCCATCAATTTGGCCTCTAAGTCAGCATTCCATTTATCCAACTCAACATTCTTCCTCCCTAACTTGGTCTTTTCTTGCTCAAGGTTACTGTAAGCTAGTTGCACCTTGACACTTTCTGACTTAGCATCTTCAGCTTGCTTCTTTAGAAATTTTTGATCACCGTTGAGTAGCCAATTCAAGCGATCAAATTGCATTGGATGTTTTTCCTATGGCGGGTTAGGAACTGCAAATAAAAACAAGTGATGTTTAATATGTTTTTGAGATCTGAAGGTTAAACATTGATGTCCTTACTTGACTTGAGCCACCTTCTGGCACACCCAGGCTGCTGTGTAATGTAAAACCATTCGGGTTTTAGATCCCCAGCATTGCTACCGAATGGAACGGTGATAATTTTTCTTTTCGGTACCGATTCGAAATATACAAAGGACGGAGTGTCATTGTTTCGATGCTTGAAGTTGTAAAAGAAATGAACATCTTCGAAAGTTAACTCTTCACCAAGAATTTCTCAATAGGCTATGTACAGGTATACAAATAAGCATGAAATTGGGAAGAAGCTGCATGGGGGTAATCCTTAGATGTCTTAGAAAATCGACGATGAACGGTGGGGATGGAGGTATTGCTCCAACAAGACACATTAGTCTAGAAATAGCCATATATCCTTCTAGTGGATCATGGGGACGATCTATTTTCGAATGCAACAGAGTATCTCCTTTAGGAATCCCATGTTTCAGGCGTATCTGGATCAGTCTGTCATTATGAATCGTCCATTCGACCGAATCCTTAAGCGACTCCAAGGTAATTCCATCCCTAAATTCATCAGGGGCACGGTTATCTCCTACCACGCCTTCTTCCTCCTCACCGAGAGAGACATCACCTCCAGATGACGCATCACTACCATGAGTTCCCATCTCATAATCTGGGCCTTCGCTATTCCAACCTTAATCGGAAGTAGAAGATACATCTTCATTGGCAGGGTTTTCAGCTGTCCCTATAGCCTCCCTTCTTTCTGCTAATCTAGATGAGCGTCTCTCGGTCGTATTTGATGAACTATTGAGGAAACAATAGCAAGGATTAAGGTAAAGTTGCCCGTATCCCCTCGTACATGTGTGTGAACTAAAGTGTATGAAGTAAGTGCAAAAAATACAAGGTAAATACATAAGAGCACAATGCAAAAGTTTGACAAAGCAGTAATGTGTTCAGAATAGTTTTAAATGTTCGCTCATGTTTAAAAGGCGCTATCCTAACTGTTCATTAAGCTGTAGATCACGGCCAACATTGATCGAGCAAGTTGGACAGTTCTTTTGGATTAAGTAGGATGACCTTAGGTCGGCTTGGGTATATATGTTGGGATCGGATCGGACATCCATAGAGGAAAGGGTTCGGATCGGGGGCAAGACCATGTGTGGTTCAAAGCAGAAGTTAATACCCTACGGGCAAATCGGTTTGGTTCAGAAATTGGTACTTTAAGTAGTCCGGATCGGTCTAAGTACCCATATTTTTCCATGTCCATTTCTGTCACTTCAACCCGACCTGGTTGGACACACCTAGTTTTTCCCCTTCTCTTTGTTTTTCACTCCGACCTGACCCGGTCGGGTGGATCCCTTTCTCCTTTTCCCTCTTATGCCTCCTATTCCGAACCGATCCCAAACCTTTCCCTCTTCTTCTTCTCCATCCTCTCTATCCCTTAATCAACACCGAACCCAGTCTCATGCCAAAAACCGAATCAAAGCCAAACACTTATGTGCTGGCGCGTCCAACATTAGTTTCAACCCTCCTCCACAACTACCTTGAGATGGCAGTGAAACCATCAGCGACGGTGGCGAAGGAGAAAAAAGCACGGTGTTTGAATAAACATCATATTGAGACCACTCAAATCGTTCATGAATTCGAATTGAAATTAAGTAAAAAGAGATTAATCGAAGTCGTTTGACCAACCTATGTCGTTGATTTGAAGATGGAAAGGGAACTTTGGAGATTCAGAAATTAGGTTTTTTCTTTTCTTCTAAAACCTAGGAGACAAGGATAATAAAAAGAAAGAAGGAAGAAGAGGGGAAACAGCGGATTTATATGGATTTAAGGTGGCCCTTTGTATTCCCAACATTTCATTCAGCTCGGACCGGAATGCTGGCCCGTACATATTTAGCCCATTAATCTAGTGGTGGTGGGGTGTAAGAAAAGCCATTTAGATCGGATCTGAGCCCAAGCTTAACCCCCGGTGTTAACTCAACGTATGAAATGAACTAAAAGAAAAATGTACAAGAAGTTTACCTGGAGAAGTTGCTGGGCATCAAACGGAGTACTCAGAATTATTTGAAACGAAAGAAATAATTTGCACATTCCATGGTGTATATATAGACAACAAGAGATACAGTTTTATGAAGTAACGCGTCCCTACAAACGAATGGAAGCGACTATTCAACAATCCAAATTCAGAAACCAATGGACAGATAATATAAAAGCATGCTCCATCTTCAATAGGAGCGTCCATTGAGGGGGAAAATGTTAGCCTACCTTGTGAACTAGGCTACACAAGGTTAAAAGATCAAATAATGATAGCACTCACTCAAACGGTCGGGTTAGATCGGAGCTCTTTTGGTCAAGGCAGAATGGCTCTAAGCAACGAAGGAAGGGATATAAACCAAACCGAATCGGAAGGATCAAACCCTATCCGGTCCCCTAATTGCTAGTACTTCCAGTTCGAAGCCAAACGATTGGAGTGGTAGCGGTTACAGCCCACGATCCCTAGAGACTCGAAATGGTTAGAAGGTCATTAACCCACGTTCACCCACTTACTCATTGTGCTGGCACCATCTTATGAGATCCGAACCCGAGAGTAGTGGGATGGACGCCACGTGGATCCGAACTGAAGCCGTTTCAGGAGCACTTTCCACCTATAAATACACCATGAAGGCACATTTGAAAGGATCTTTTGAAATATTCAGAGTTAAAGCTTTTTTGAGAATCGAATTCCATCACCTTTTTTAGACTACAATCATCTTTCAAAAGTACATTTCAGAGAATGTTGAGTGAATTAATGCATTGTATTAGTGAAAGAGAGTGAAAATCATTGTTGTATTTGCATTCAAGTTATCAATTCAAAGAGTAGAAAGTGGACGTAAGCTATTTAACGCCGTACCACTATAAATTGTGTGTTTTCTTCATTTTTGATTTCATTTCATTAGAAATTATCTCTAGTTTGGGTGTTAGAGCCATTTTTTGATCTAACAAGTGGGCTAGTAATTTGATCTAACAAGTGGACGTAACCTAAAATCATAGAATGACTCAAATATACTTATTGTATTCTGAAACATATTTTATGGGTTAACAATATTATTTGTGTAAGCTATAAAACATAAATTACACACAAATAATAATAATAATAATTCTAATTAATCAATTAAATAATAGTAAAGCAGAACCTTTTAAAGCTCTCCCTTACTCTTAGGAGTTTTCTCTCCTCTCCTTAATTCTCTCGGGATATTTTATTTTAAATTAGTTTATCACTTTATACTTATTTACGATTTCTTTCAAATTTTTTACTTCTCCTGTCATTTTACATTTTGATATGAATATTTCAAAATTTATACAACTATTATTAACAGTTAGCTTCTAACATTTTATATCTAAGTCTGTATATTTAAATTAATTACAAAATTCAAAATTTAAGTAATTTAAATAAATTTAATTAACTAATGTTTTTTTAATATTAAAAATGACAACTTTATGTTTTTAGATGTAAATACCTACACTTCAAATTCTCTACAATCATTTAAGTCTCTCGCAATTCTTTTATAATATTTTACATTTAGTATAGTATTTCACAAATTACAGAACATTAAAACTATTTAACAAAATATTATTTATTAATTCCCTAATAAATCACATCAAGATTGATCACATCCTTATTAACAAAAATAAAAAAAATCAAATATAAACACGTTAATCACATAACATAAACTATATGCATAAACAACTATCACAAGTTTAAAGTTGAACTCATTTACGTCAATATACTTACCATGTATTGCATTGTAATATTAATGTCAAACACCTACTTTTTAAAATTCATTTAGTTATTTACAAAACACTACTAATATCACTTAGCATTGTACATTTAAGTCGATCGGTTTGAATTAGTTATGTGATTTTGAATTTAACAAATGAATTCAATCAATAAATTGGTGTTAATTCTAATTAATGCTAAGAGTGATGTTTTAAAATGTACACCATGTTCAACAATAATAGCAAAACGATTTTCTTTTTAAAATATAAAGTTAACTAAGTCACACAGTTTAAATAATATATATAAACAATAAAAAATAAATTATATTCCTATCTCAAGTAATGTATCATAAATTGAACAATACTACCTTCGTTCTAAAAGCCTGCGTTTTAACATTTATGCAATTATTCGCTGAACCTTCTCAATTTTTCCATGATATTTTCAATCCATATGTTTAAACTACTTATTAAATCTTAAATTTTAATTATTTAAATAATATTAGAGATTATTTGGTCCATTTTATAACAGTCTTAAAAATATACGCCAATTTTACTATGTACATTCATATTTAAAAAGGTATTTTTTTCATGCAACTATAAAGATGTATAAATCACGTAACATGAATTATGCATAGCAAAAATAACGACAAGGCTAAATTGTAAATTATCTATGATTTATTTATATCGAGAATTTACCATATATTGTATCATAAAATTCTTTTTGAACATCAATAACTTCACAACAAATTTATACGTTTTTTTACAATTTTCTTTTCAACTTTTTCTCTTATGCTACACAGTTAAACTAACTATGTAATTTTACTTCAACTTATTTAAACAAATTATATTAAATAATATTTTCTAATTTATCGAATAGATTACTAGAATACATCAATTTCAATATGTATATTTATATTAACAATAATGATTAAAAAAATGTCAAATACACACGCATACATATTGACTATGTAAGCTATAGAACATAAATTACGCACAAACAATAATAATAATTTTAGTTAATAATATATGTATTTCATATTAAAATTTATCATATATTGCATAACAAAGTTCTCATTTTAACATTATAATAATAAATATTACTTTTAATAATATTGTCGTGTGCAACGCATGGGTTATACACCAATAAATAGTAAAGCAGAACCTTTTAAAGCTCTCTCCTTACTTCTAGGAGTTTCCTCTCTTCTCCTTAAATCCCTTCAGATATTTTATTTTTGAATTACTACATCATTTTACACTTATTTACTATTTCTCTCACATTGTTTTACTTCTTCTATCATTTTATATTTGGACAGCGACAATACACAATTATTATTAATGGTTAGCTCCTAACATTTTATATTTTAATCTACATATTTAAATTAATTACAAAACCCAAAATTTAAGTAATTTAAATAATTTTAATTAACTTATTTATTTTAAATACTAAAAATGAAAAAAAAATTATGTTTTTTTGGCTCTAAATACCTATACTTCAAATTTTCTATAATCATTTAAGTCTCTTTCAATTCTTTTCTAACATTTTACATTTAGCACCATATTTTACAATTAATTACATAATATTAAAACTATTTAAATAATTTTAGCAAACCATTATTCATTGATTTGTGCAATAAATCATATCAAGTTAACCATATTCATATCAACAAAAATAAGAAAACCAAATATATAAACATGTCAATCACATAGCATAAATTATCCACAAGATTAATTATCGCAAGTTGAAAGTTGAACTCGTTTACATCAATATATTTACCATGCATTGCATTGTAATATTAATGTCATACGCATACATTTTAAAATTTAATTAGTCATTTACAAAACATTGCACAATATCACTAATATTGTACATTTAAATTAATATGTTTAAATTAATTATGTGATTTTGAATTCAACCAATAAATTGCTGTTATTTCGTCTAATTAATGCTAAGTGTGATGTTTTAAAATGTATACCAAGTGCATATCAACAAAAATGAAAAAAATAATGTTTTCTTTTGATTATAAAGTTAAATAAGTCACACAGGTTATATAATATATGTAAACAATAATGAAAAATTTAATATATCATACACTTATCTTAATAAATTTATCATAAATTGAAGAAAGTAATTTCGACTTCAAATACCTGCATTTTAACATTTTTTTAATTTTTTGCCGAATCTCCTCAATTCTTTTATGATATTTTATATTTTAACAATTTAACTGTCAGTTTGATTACTTAATGGTAAAAAAGAACTCTGAAAGCTTCTTCATTCATTCTAGGACTTTCTCATTTTTTCCTAATCCTCTCCAGATATTTTATTTTTAAATTAATTTATCACTTTACACTTATTAACTATTTCTCTATTATTATCTTACCTCTTTTGTCATTTTATTATTTGATATGGACATTTCAAAGTTTACATAATATTTATTAGTAGCTAGCTCCTAATATTTATATTTAAGTCCACATATTTAAATTAAAACCAAAATTAAGCAATTTAAATAAATTGAATTAACTAATATTTCTTTTAAATACTAAAAATGACAAAATTATGTTTTTTGTCTCCTACACTTCAAATTTTCTATAATCATTTAAGTTGTCTCGATTTTTTTTCTAACATTCTACATTTAGTACCATATTTTATAATTAATTATATAATATTAAAATTATACTATTAACTTTAACAATTTGTTATTCATTGATTTGCCTAATAAATTATATCAAGATTAACCATATTCATATTAATAAAAATGAAAAAAAAAACAAATATATAAAGACGACAATCACATAACATAAATTATACAGAAATCAATTATAGAAACTTATACAATTACATCCGCTCTTCATAGACAAACTTGGGATTTGCCATCCCAGGTAAGATCGATTCAGGATCATGGGGTCTTTTTCTATCAGATAGGAAGGGCTGTTGCAAATGTACTTCTAAATAATTGCCCCATAGACCCTATATCTATCTATATGAAGAAGAAATCGTGTAAGGAAGGAGATTCCTATTTACATAAATAACTATCAAAAAGTTCAAAGTCGAACTCATTTATGTCAATATATTTATCATGTATTACATTGTAATATTAATTAATGTCAAACGCCTACATTTTAAAATTTTATTTAGTTATTTACAAAACACTATACAATATCATTTAACATTGTACATTTAAGTCACTATGTTTAAATTAATTATGTATTTTGACTTCCTGCCTTCAAAAATACTTTTCTTGTTGTTCCAACAGAGAGGTCAAATCCTTGGTTAAATACTTAACCACTCCTTCAATATCATCACAAGTAACATAATTCGATGGATTCTTGGTAGAGGAAACTTCATGACTTTCCTCTATCCCAGCTCCTTCCGAACAAGTCAAACTAATTTGTTTCCTTTTAACCATAAGGAAATCCGAGACAATCCATTTCTTAAGCAAACCAAAATCGAAGGAAATCCAACGCCCCCTTCCTGGCGTAAAAAACGTTAATGTGGGGAATTGTTCAACACACGCCAACACCCGATGTGATGGGTTATGCAATAATTCCTATCACAATTCGGATGCTGAAATGTAGAAATGTAAATAACATCAAGTTTATAGTGTTTCAGCCCTAATGTCTACGTCTACTTCATAGTAACTATTCTTAATTTTAATTACAGTTACCAGATTAACCCAAGTCCAAACACTTCAGATTTACAAAGGTATGAATGGAAAGTGACAAAGTCCTTGCCAACTTTTTATAAGACCCAAATAGCCATTGAAGTCCTTCTAAGTCCAAAGAGTTCCAAGTATGCTCCAATGTTCAAAAAGCAAGCCAAGATCCAATCCAAATGCAAAAATGTTGTTAGGGAACATCTATGTGAAGTTTATAAGTCCAAGAGACCTTCCAATGCCATAGAAATCGAAAGAGAAGCCCTTCAAATGCTTCAAGATCAAGCTTCCCTGCATGCAGGAATGGAATGGGCAAAAAGATACTAAAAAAAGCCAAGTCTGGGGGTATTTACCAGAGTGGGGATCGGAGATTACATGTCCTTTAATTTTCATATCATGAGCCAATAAAAGCTACTTCGATGTTAAAGGACTTTGGACCGTGCCAAGCCAAATAATCTTCATATTACGTGGTATGTAGTGTCTTTTCGTATCTTGAAAGTTCCACTGAAGTTGCAAAATGAAGAGCAGATACAAATTCATCTCCATATCCTCAGAGATGGGAGTTTCGAGCCACTGCAAATGCAACTTCATATCCGAGCTTCAGATAGGTAATACTAAGACAATGTGGGATATAAAATAAGCTTTTCGTATCCCCAGCCTTACGCAAATCCATGCCGAGCCGAGCCATTTCATATCCGTGAGTGGGATACGAATTTCCAAGAAACCACGATACGAGAACATATCTTTCATATCCCATGCCCGATATGAAATGACCATTTCATTTCTCCATGCCTTGCCTCATTACATATTCCTGAGTGGGATACAAAATCCTATACATGCCGAGCCAGTAAGAATTTACCTATTGAAATGAGAACGCCATTCCCAAGAGTTTAAGTATTTTGCATCGATGTTCGAGCCAATGTGCGGGTCACGAATTCTTACCGATCCAATAACACCGACCTAAAGTAGCTAAGCCAAGATGTTGATCCGAAGAATATTAACCAAAGTGGTTAAGACAAGATAACACGTCGAGCTGACTTTACCGACCAAAACCACGTCAAACCAAAGTATGGAGTTTGTGAGTGAAGGTCGAACGGAACCGCTAAATCATATTTCCAACCTTTCCGAATACTTCGCGACTTCAACCAAATCGCTACTTATTTCCATGGGTTCGTACCCAAGCTACAAGCACTTAGAATGTCATAAATTCGTCATGTGACTGCCTTATCAAAAGACGGGTCAACACTCTATAATGCGCTTTTCGCAAAATACATGACATTGAATGCCAGTCCAAAAAAAATCATCGTAGACAAATTCATGTTCCACAAGATGATTGAATCCAAACCTACTATTAATCAATTACATTGACCTCAATTATCATTCATGAACTTTAATCAATAGGCCATAAAGTTGGATAATCTTTCTTGGTTAAAGCAATAACATGAAAGATGCATCCATTATGAAGAGACTGTCGCAATTATCTAAATAATAAAAAAAGATTTCTTTACAAGACCTCATCATTAGATTCAAGATAGAGGCGGATAATCGTAAGACTAACAAAAAAAGAAGAAGAAGAAGTGGCATTTATTTCAAAAGGGTCGAAAAAGAAAGGATACTTCAACAATAAGAAAAGAAGAACTTCTCATAGAAGTGGATAGCGTCGGAAGAAAAATTCAATAAAAATAAGAAGTCCAAGAAGTTCGATGGAAGCTGAGGGGTTTGTGGAAAAAGGGGACATATCACAAAGGATTGTAAACATAGTAAGGCGACCGAATCTAAAGAAAATCTGGTAGCAAACAATGGACATTGATGATTCGAACTTCTCTGGAGTTGTAATAGAATGTTGTTTGGTTCAAAACCTTAAACAGTGGTAAGTAGACACTACTCATCATGTTTGTTTGGGTAAATCCGTGTTCTTTACTTATAATAAACTCGATTAGGAAAATAAAATTTCTATATGTGCAATACTACAGTTTTTATAATTGATGGTAATTGTATTGTCATACTCAAATTTACATTTGGAAAAATTATTATAATGAACGATGTGCTTAATGTTTCAAATATCACATAAATATTAAATCTGGTCTCGTGCTTACAAAGAAAGGATTCCGAATGGTCCTTGAGTCAGACAACATGGTTATGTCTAAGGTAGGAATCTATATAGGATAGAAATATTTATGCGATGGCATATTAAATAAAAATGTAATTTAGTCGATAAAAGAACTATGTATTGTATTGATTTGCTATTAATAAAAACAAAGTTTCCAGTTTGGTTCAGCATGAAACTTAAGTATGGCATGATAGATTAGATCAACAAATTTTCAAAAAACATAAAACTTACAAATTTAGGATAAATCCCAAGAGTTCAAGAGGATTAAAAAATACAAATGTAAAACATGTGTAGAAGCAAAAAATGGTTTAGAAACCATTTCATATCATTGATACGATTACTAAACCATTAAGAATGATTCATACTAACGTATGTGATTTCAAGTCATTACCTGCAATTGGTGGGAAAAAGTACTACACATTTATTGACGGCTATACACGATATTGCTTTGTATACTTTTTAATAGTAAGGACAATGTAATCACATCATTTAGAAAATAAAGCTAAAGTAGAAATCAACTTTAAAAAAAGACCAAGATATTGAGATATGATTATGAAGGAGAATATGGAACACCATTTGAACAATTCTTTGAAAAAAATTGGAATTAGACATTAATGAGTAGTCTTATATTCACCATAGCAAATGCTGTTGTCAAAAGAAAGAAGAAACATTAAAAAGAACATGGTCCATAATATGCATTTAGCTTCTGGCCTACCAACGAACTTATAGGAGGAAAATCACAAGTATATTTAATCAAATATGAATAGGTTCCACATATCAAAACAAGAACAATTCCATATGTGATATGAAAAGAATTTCTACCAAGTTTCTAATAATTCAAACTGTGGGGTGCTTGACAAATGGGAATTGTTCCCCCAAGAAGTGAATCACCTGAAGATAAAGCCCATAACAATAAAATTGGCATTAAACCAAAAAATGTGTTGGATAATTAACTTCATAGTATTTTGGCTTAGAATCTTTAGCCTTCATATTGGAGCATGAACGCCAAACATTTACAAAGGCAATTCATCCATTGAATCCTCATGTTGGAAAGGAGCGATCAAAAGTGATAATGATTCTATTTTAAGTATTAAAACTTAGGAAATAGTAGAATGCCAGCCAGGGCTAAAACTAACTGATTTTAAATAGATCTTCAAGGAGAAATAAAACCATATAGCTTTATTGTTAAATATAATGCGATTGATAGCCAAAGGATATCATCAAAAATAAGTTGTATAATTCTTTGATATTTATTCACCAGTTACACTAATAACTTCTACAAGAATGATAATAACAGTCACATCCATTAACAATTTATATATTCATAAAACGGATGTAAATAGTGTACTTTTAAATTGAGACCTCGATGAGGAGATATATAGAGAGTAATCTAAAGAATTTGTTTTCAAGAATAATGAGAATAAGTATGCAGATTAATAAAATCATTATATAGACTTCAACAAGCTCCAAAGTATTAGCATGTAAAATTTGATGATGTCATAATAAAAATATATTTTATACAAATGAATTAATAAGTTTGTTTATTAAAAACAAGTTGGCTGATCATATGTAGTGGATCGTCTACATGTGGATGTTATACTAATATTTGGTCCCAACATTAAAGTTGTAGAGATTATAAAGAAAATGTTAATCAATAATTTCAAAACAAAAGACATAGGAGCTATAAGTGTTATTTTGGGTATAAAAATAATAAAAACATCCAATGGAATTAAATTATTTTAGTCACGCTATGTTGGCAAAATGGTTGATAATTTCAAAAATTATGGAATCAAATGGGGTAAGTGTTGACACACTTTTGGGTCAAAGCTGTCATACCTCGGATTCTATCTCTGGAACTACTCAGGACTTGAGTACAAGAAAGCATAGATTGGCAGAACGCTTGGACGAAGTGCCAAAGTTACCGAGGATCACAGACTTGGATTGTATGGCCTTCTGGATCGGGACGCCCACTGGGTCGGGTCTCCCATTAGGTCGGGTCGTCCCTTGGATCAGGTCGCCCCCTAGGTCTGGTGCCCCCCCACCTGGGTCGGGTCGTCTGAACCTACTGCTACACGTCAATTTTTACCTGTTCTTAAGACATAACTTCCTCCTACATGCACGGATCAATCGCCACATAGCATAACATGATTTTGAGAGCATTCTCCACTACTTTTAGATATCTCCTCGGGGCGTGACACATGGCATCCGATCCGAAGCCTCTCCACCCCTATAAATACACCACTACATGGCATTTTGAAGGGATTTTTGGCCACTCCCATACCTGGCTTCCACTATTATCACCGCAAGGACTTTGCGAGTATATCAAGGCCAGCTCCATTCAATCTAACACGAGGATTTCATGTATAAAATCACTCTCTTTTCTCTTCTTCTTCTTTATAATGCAAGAATTTTGTATGTAAACGGATCTTACGGATTGTAAGACAACATTGTACTTGTAATTTCTCAGAATCTAAGAGACTATAAAGTGGACGTAGGCTTGGTTTGATCCGAACCACTAAAAAAAATATCATGTCCCTTGTTATTTTCTGCATTTATTATCTATGAACTGTGATTGTGAGGATTTCACACTGTATTCGGGTGTTAGTGCCACCTACCCAAAGCCTCCCAGGAGGGAGCCATCGCAATGAGAACGCGATTCTCGAAAGCATTGTGTATTCCATGATATTGACGGCCATGATACAAATGACTGTAGGCACTTGCGAGATCCGATTGAGGAACAGGTTAGACGTGGAGAGCTACCCGAGTATGTGAAACAACCAACAACGCCTGCACCCGCGTTGCCACCTCCTGCTTCCCGGAGAGGGAATGATCCTGGATCCAGCTCTCGTGGGCTCATCATCAACTGATATGGATGAGATCAACAAGGATTTTCTGCATTTCTTAGGATTTAAGTTATGTTTTTGCTTTCTTTAGGTTTTTCGATTGGCCAAATAAGAGTATGCACATACGGAGTTAGGATTTAGCTCCAAAGCATGCTTTGGATTCGATGATAAACAAATCAGTATTTGCTTTGGTTTTGTATTTTGAATTGAATGAGGAAGGACTTTCCGGGCATGAAATATGATTGAAAATTTAAGTATGGCTTATACTTATCTCGAATCCCTAGGTATGGATTATGCGTAGGGACAAACTATCTTGTCAGTCGGTGGAAAGTGTAGCTCTATCTCGGTATAAGTATGGTTTGTGCTCAGTTGGATTGGTAAGTATGGATTATACTCTGGAGTGACTTATCGTCTTGTCAGGATTTGGTAAAGGAACTTTATAAAACTTGAGTATGGCTTATGGTCAGTTTGAACTTCCCGGTATGGCTTATGCCTAGAAGGTTAAATCCCTCGCCAGGCCTTGGCAGGATGATCCGAACGACCCTTAAGCATGATTTATGTTCAACTCGACACTTAAGCTTGGTTTATGCTTGGAAAGGTTAAGTAATATTATTTGAATTCGACACATTTGTCACCTCTTTTTCCTTGTAGGTATGGATTATACTCGCAGCTGGTGGGCCCGGCATGGCCCTGGTTTTCTTAAATTATCCAGAACACATCTTCCTTTAGCCAGCAAGATATGTTATGGAGGGAAAACAATGTTGACACGCTTTTTGGTCAATGCTGTCACACCTCGGATTCTATCTCTGAAGCTACTCGGGACTTGAGTACAAGCAAGCATAGATTGGCAGAACACTTGGCGAAGTGACAAAGTTACAAAGGATCATGGACTTGGATTGCATGACTTTCTGGATCGGGTCGCCCCCCAAGTCGGGTCACCTCGGGTCGGGTCGGGTCACCCTCTCGGGTCGGGTCTCCCCGGGTCGGGTCGCCTGAACCTGCTGCTACACGTCAATTTTTACATGTTCTTAATGCATAACTTCCTCCTACATGCATGGATCAATCGTCACCTGGCATAGCACGATTTTGAAATCATCTCCACTACTTCTCAAGATCTCCTCTGGGCGTGACACGTGGCATCCGACCCGGAGCCTCTCCACCCCTATAAATAACCACTACATGGCATTTTGAAGGGATCTTCGGCCACTCCCATACTTGGCTTCCACCATTATCACGCAAGGACTTTGCGAGCATATCAAGGCCAACTTCATTCAATCTAACATGTGGATTTCGTGTATAAAATCACTCTCTTTTCCCTCTTCTTCATTAAAATGCAAGGATGTTGAATTTAAACGGATTTTACGGATTGTAAGACGACATTGTACTTGTAATTTCTCAGAATCTAAGAAACTATAAAGTGGACGTAGGCTTGGTTTGAGCCGAACCACTATAAAAATATTGTGTCCCTTGTTATTTTCTGCATTTATTATATGTGAATTGTGATTGAGTGGATTTCGCACTGCATTTGGATGTTAGCGTCATTTTTGGTCCAATAGTATGAAAGCCTTTTTATCCATCGAAAGTACCACATAAGAACACTAATGAAAGTGTAATGCAACTAGAATACTCTCATATAATAGGATGTTTAATATATCTCTTGAAACAGCCAAGACTAAACACAACTTTTGCAGTAAGTCAACTAAGAAAGTATGTAATTAACCCGAAGAAGGGGCACTAGAAATGTATTAATGATAGTATCGAGAAATTTAAGAAATGGCATAGAAGTTTTCCTTTCGTTATGGAAAATATTTGGCCATCAAAGAAGGATATAGTGATGCAAATTGGATTTCTGATTCAAAGAAAATTATATCAACAAGTGGTTATGTCTTTACCTTAGTAGGAAACAATGGTATCAGAGTCCATCGTTTTAGATAAAGTAGGCAATAAAGCGGAATGAATTTTCATTTATTTTAAAAGATATTCCATATTAGTCCAAACATGTGCCCACCATATTTATTCACCGTGCTAATGAAGTAGCGCTAAGTAAAGCGCAAAAAATTGTGAACAATGAGAAGTTACGATGCATTCATCAACGCCACAACACAATAACACATAAATCTCAAATTGGAGTTATTTCTATTGATGTTGTAAGATCAAAATATAATCAAGTGAATTCATTTACTAAAGGGTTATCAAAAGAGAAAATTGACTGTGCATCAATGGGAATGAGTCTAAAATCCTAGACGAACAAGGGTTACTTTAAATGGAGAACTATCCTAGACACTGGAGATCCTGCAGACTAGAATCAATAGGCAAACCAATTTTACGTAACTGAAGAAGTAACACATTTTTTTGGACTTAGTCCTACTCCATCCCATGGTGCACAATAAAATGCATGCCTAAAAACTCATTAAAAAGGTTAATCTATGCTTTTAACGATGTCCATATTTTGAAACATCAAATGGTCCTAGGATTCTCTTTGTCGACACGGTCACCTATGTAAGTGTGAGTTAGGTCGGTTTTATAAGAATACTAAGGCTTAAATTCTCTAATTTTCTTGCAAAACCGAGTTTCGTTCAAGATCAAAATGAACACAACTAACATATTAAAAGTAAAGGAAAACAATTCACCAACAGTTGACGATCCAAAATGAAATAATTCACCAGTTAGCCAAGTATATCTGATAATTCACCTGTTAGCCATGTATACTTATCCTCGATATAGAATTTTCCCATACGTATTTTGTGATATTTCCCTTTATGTGGGGGAAGCTTATATTATCCTTCATATGGGGGATTGTTGAGGATCCTTGCGTAGATGTAGCGAATGAAGATAGATTTAACGTCACACATTGGCAGAAATTGAAGAGGAAAACATGTCTACATATCCTATGCTATTAAACTATACAAGTTATTAGGATCAAATAATTTTGTGCGAGTGGGAGGACCTATATAACCATATTTAACACGCACATGATGCCCTCTTGTAGCGTACCGAACCGAGTAGATGTGCGAGTTACAAATCCAACAAGACTGAAAATTTTATTTTTGCCTATTTAAATTCAAACAATATACCTGAATGGATATGACCATTCACAGCGAAGGTTTCAAACTTCGGATATCGATCGCGATTCAGTCTTGCAGATTTTAGAGGCTTGATCTCGTATAGGGGGAGATCTCAGAAGAAATGAGTAATGCGAGTATTTGACTTAGATTTCCATCTCGGTCAGAAATCTCATATCAGAACCATCTTTGGGTATATAATATGTTAAAACCATTTATTCATACATGATAATCTTTATGAATACTATTACGAAAGTTGTAACTTAAACTTGAATTGCAAAGTCTCTTCATTGTTCTTAATTTACGAAAGAACATTCATATTCATAAATCATAATATGCTTAAAATAGAAAAATAACACAATACAAATAGATTATAGCTTACAACTTATAATCCATGAACATGAATTATTGTTAGATATAGAATATTAAAAAAGTCCAAAACATTAAGCATTTCGACATAAGTATAACATAAAATACATAATTTTATAGGTGACAAACGTGTAAAAAATGACGAATTTCAGAATCATAAACATTTTTGAAACATATACGAATATACTGTATAGTCGTTTAACATGCAAAATATAAAATAGCATGAGATTATTGTGGTTAGATTTGAGTTTTTTTATTTTGTTATTGTTTTGGTTCAGACACGAGTTTAAATTTCAAGTAGAAAAATTAACAATTCGGTCGATATTTCAAAATTTGTCTCGATCAACATATCGTCCGATATTGCAATATCTCGAACAATATATATAAAATGAGATTTACAGTGAGATTTGTGGTTTTATTTCGCGAGAAGCCCAAACATGTATAAATTGTTGCAAATGGATGTTTGAATGGGCGCGTGTTAAAAGCATTGCAAATTGTTCTTGTAAAAGATTTTGTTGTTGCAAATGATTGACGAATAAAAACAATTATTCGACGTTGCAAGTAGCCGACGAACTAAAATGACTGTTTAGCATTGCAGATAACTAAAACAAAAATGGTTGCATGGCACTGCAAATAAATAACGAATAGGAACGACTGTTAAACGTTGCAAAAACAGACATAACTCTTTGATCGAATGCAACCATCCATTGCTACAAAAAGAGAGAAATACAGATCATTTTTCTCGTTCCTTTTTCTGGGTCTTCTTCATTCCAAATAGAATTACTCATTAACATCTTGTGACGGCCCGCCCTGTACTAGCCGACATTTCCTCCGAAAGTGCGATGTACACATGTCTAACTAGCACGGAATGGTCGTCGGAAGGAAAGAAAGAAGGTGAAGAACTAACACAGAACCTGTAGAATGTCTCACAGCGCATGGAATAAAATATAATAATAACATAACTTTGACATAAAACAGGCGAGACAGTGCATAAGCTGAAAAACTAAATCATGTCTAACATGGCAGCGGAAATCCAAAATACAGCTTATGATCCAACATCCTTATTACAACTTCAAAAATATTGTCTCTAAGCAAAAGAAAGGAAAAGGTACACTACTAATGCCCAAGCAGTGACCATCGATAACACAGGGAGATAATACATAAATATCATACGTGGAAGCCTCCTGCTCGTCTCCAGTACAGCTACCCGTGCATCCACCTAACCTATCTCTAGTCTGCTCGTGTGAGCACCCAGAGTAATAAGAAGAGACATAAAACTCTGGGTCAGACAAAAAGCCTGGTGTGAGCGATAAGCAGCTAAACAAAACAGAATAATAACAGGTATAATCCAATCATACCTGAACCTGGACCTGCAACCAAAGAGTTAGCACTACATACCGTACAATACTCTAAGGTGCCACTAACATATGGTGTAAAGAATACGGGGGTGGGGGTGTGTATGTCATAGTGATGTCAAATAATCAAGCATAGCAACCATCCTCACATCTCTCACTCAGTGCGTAAAGCATACGATATCCACTACTTTGGTCACCTAATCTTTTAGGCCATGACAGAGTCCAACCCCGTATAACTACACTATGAGCCCACTATCCATCTCTCAGTGGTGAACCAAGGTTATGAATACCGACAACCCCTTTGCACACGTCCCGCAGCAAAGCCCAACCATGAAGTGAACTCATTGGTTCCCATCTGGATCCTGAGCTCTAACATCCATTTGGACTACCTTTGCATCTCGGGTTATTGATCAATACTGGGTCGGTTCGGGTCCTCTTCAAGCAATCGTTCGGGTCGGGTATCCTTCATTGGTTCGGGTCGGGTCTCCTTCCTTGTCATCTTTCCATTCGGTTCGGGTCGGGTACTCCACTTCGGGTCGAGTATTCTCCATTGGGTCGGGTCGGGTCGGGTCGGATGTCTTTCCTTGGTTCGGGTCGGGTCAGGTGCCATTCCCCCTCTAGTTCGTGCTTCCGCTCCGATCCGCTTCCTCGTTCTTCACTTGTTCCGATCCGATCCTCCTCCTTTAGCCGCTCTGATCCTCCTCCTTTAGCCGATCCGATCCCCCTCCTTTATCCGATCCGATCCCAATATTGCTAGCATGGCCTTCCTTTCTTCCAAATTTCTTAAGTGTCAAGTCCCGATCCGATCGAATCCCTTGCCCAGTTCACTTATCCGATCCGAGCCCTTATATCCGATCCGATCCGGTCCAGAGCCTGCACTTTTCCTGCAACCTTTCCAGCGAGTATTTTACGCCATTCGACGACGTTTTCGACCATTCTAACTATTGAAATCAATCGCAAAGCATACCATACAGTCATAGCAACATGCACAAACATCCACAAACAGCAAAACAACAATGTGATATGTCAAAACGGATCAAACATACCCAAAAACCCATATTTTCCCCTTAAGCATGTTTAAGAACAACTAATGATAGGATTAGTAAAACTTAACCAAATTAGCCAAATTTTCTAACAGAGGTCTAAAACAATATTTATGAATTTTTGAATATTTTTCCAGAATTTTATCACGCTTAATTTCGCTAATTAACACTAATCACCCCTTAATCCCCTAAATTCTGGGATTAACAAAATTAGTCCAAATTAACCCAAATTCATATCGGAGGCATAAAATGATGTTTTAGAATTTTAGAAATTTTTCTAGATTTTTATGAGCCATAATTTCGCTAATTTTCGCTAATTACCCTAATTAGTGAAAAAAACTAAGCAAATCACTCACCTTTGGCACAATTAAACTTTCAGAACTGAAAATCCTCTGATATAGATCCAATCTCTATGTGTTCCAGCAACTCTCTCTCTGATTTGGTGCTAATCCCCTTTGGTTTGATGTAGTTTTGCTTAATCTTTGATTAGAAAGTGATTAGAGGTGATTTGGAGTGAAATTAGAAGGTGGAGGCCATGGCTATACTTGAAGGAATGTCTTAGGCGGCTGGAAAATGTCTAAAGAAATGTTTTCTAACCCTAATCAGCCCCTATATACCCCTAAACCCGAAATTCCCCTCTGGGCCTAGCTGCTAATAACCCGGTTAAGCCCAATTAACTGAAAATAACCCTTTAAACCTTAATTCAGCCATATCTCCCAAACAGTAAATCCGTTTGACTATTATGACCACTCTACGGAAAGAGAAACCATCATCTAGAGCTATTGGAAGTGGTTTCAAGTCAAAATTCCTAACCAATCAAAAGTTATGGACGAAACAAGATCAACTAGGGGCAAAACGGTCATTTAAAAATCGGCAAAAATCATGAACATGGGAAATGACCCTACTAGTCGTTTCCCAAAGTTACATGACCATACGACTTCGTATCAAAGAGAAATAAATATTCTACGATCTTCCGATGCGTAGAATGCGGGTCGTTACACTCTCCCCCCCTTAAGAAATTTCGCCCCCGAAATTCCTTAACTAAGAAACAAACAATGGGTCTCGCATGCCTATCAACCAATTTCAAACAATCAAACATACATGATAGCACAACAAGCATATCCTAGCATGCGGTTTACTAACAAGGGAAGAACCATCGCCCCTTGGACTCTCACTAATTTCGCCGTCTCCCTTCGTAATTTCTTCGTATTGTCCTCGACAATGCAAATCGGTCTCGCGGTTCCCAACCGCCTTGGGTTATATTTCGATATCGTCCAACCGGTTTGGCGAAATAGCTAAATCAAAATCATGCGTAAACTTCCTTAACTGAGAAACATGAAATATGTCATGTACTCCTGGCATCTTTTTAGGTAAGCCAACCCCATTCGTCAAATTACCAACTACATTCCAAATGTCCTTTCAAGTCTAACCCGAATCTTGCCTACGTCCATACTACACGTCCAACGTATATTCACTTCCTAGAGGCAAACTAGATCCATCCAATGACCCTAGGCACTACATCCATATCCGTACTGTACGTCTAACGTACATTCACCTTCTAAAGGTGAACTAGACTCATCTAATGAATCTAGGTACCTTACCCATATTTGTACTGCACGTCCAACGTACATTCACCTTCTAAAGGTGAACTAGACTCATCCAATGAATCTAGGTACCCTACCTATGAGTCCAAGTCCAACTTGAATCTCCTATATCCGCTGAATCTTCAAGATCAACGGACGCTCCACAATGCCCAAACATACTTCAAGTCTAACGTAAAGTATCATACACCCATCATCTCACTATGATCAACAAACCTATCCTATTTCCATTTAACAGGATCCTTACAGGTGATAGTCTAATCAAGAGAAGAAAGGTAGGAACAAACATAGCAACCATAGCATCCATCAAACAAATCCTATCTATCACCTGCTAAATCCTTGAATACATCAACACCTATATGTCTGGTCCAACCAACATCAGTAACTAATGGAAGCCCAGCCTCCAAACGGACTACCGTACGTCCAACACACGTTTATCCTCCAAGGATAACTAGATCACATCCAACGGATCCAAGGTAACGGGCGTCCCCAGATACCCCTGCTTTTTGTCCGCCTGAAACACTCGAGTCCCACCCAAGTCTATCCCTTATCTTGCTGCCCTCTCGAGTCCAACCCGAGCCAATCCAATTCCTTGCACCTTCCTCGAGTCCATCTCGAGTCAATCTATCACCCATAAACTCAGACCCAGTCTTGAGTATCCATTACCTACAAAATCTAGTGCAACGTGAGTCGTCTCCCTATTCGTTGCATCTGTAAGATCAATCGAACATCTATTTTATTTTACGAGTTCAAGTCCAACTTGAATCGTCCTAACCTTCGTTGCACTTTCCTTGACCAACGAACACATCCTATTCTTTCAAAAAGAACATCAACATACGGTCCTAAATAATTCATTACTTTGCATCTTTCTTGAGTCCCACTCGAGTCATCTCATAACCCTATCGAGTCTAACTCGGGGCAGTCCATACCATCGAATAGTCTTATCCTGTCACAACTGCCCATCACTCTTCGAGTAAACCAAGATATCATCCAATGAAAAATCATAACAACTATTTACCCCTCACGCGAACCATCCTAGTCAAAATCGACATTCCCCAAGCACAAGCCCCAAAGGCCTAAACCAATATCAGACAAGCACCCAAGGAACATCTCCTCCGAGTTCAGACAATCCACATGAGGTGATACTAGCAAAACAATCTAGCACTGGAGTACTCATTTGCCTCCCAGAGACAACTAGAACTTATTACAACGATAACCTCTTAGCTTCCTTAACTCCAGTTACTATCGCCATCACTAGGTAGGTACCTAATACCACCCTATTCCTTGGGAGTAGATCGACTCCCCAAAATAATGCTAAACCCAGTAAAGCCCAAAACAAAGAAATCACAAGGAAACATACATCCATGACTCGATAAGACCACATTACAACAAATCATGTCAAAACTAGTCGAACCACCAATCGGGTTCGTCACTACTAAAGGTCTATCGACTAACTCAGGTTTGTCAAACAAAACCCGATCAAAACATCTTAAATAGAAAGCATACCTCGAATAACGATACCTTTTTCCTTCTGCGCCGCAGTTGGGGCATTTGACGAAGAAGGAACAGCGTCGATAGCATACGCTTTCACAATCTGCTTCTCCCTAGGAGGTTGTGGACATTCATTCTTGTGATGTCCCGCCTGGCCACAATTAAAGCACTTCCTTTCCCCAGGCTTTTCTCGACAATCTCTGGCATAGTGGTCCTTCTTGCCACAACTAAAGCACTCGCCATCTTTCTTATTCTTCTTACTCTGACCATCCATGATTTGGTCTTGTTTTCTCTTATTCTGGGAATTATTCTTGCCTCCACCGCCTGCTTGCGGCTTTGGCTCCTTTGCAGGTGCAGTAGCGACCTCAGTCTTTGGCCTAGGGTAAAGACTTTCTGACCTTAATGCCTTTCCTACAATCGATTCAAACGTCTCATCGATGTGGTTTATAAGCCTTTCCCCCAAGTACCCATCTAAACCAATTATGAACTTCTCGTTCTTCTTCTCGGCAGTGTCGATAAGA
>JASFAX010004120.1:0-40327 GCA_030737875.1 Allium sativum | reverse complement strand
TTTCATATTAAATTCCAGTTTCAATCTAATACAATTTATATGTACTTTCTAGTAATAATTTATATTTATAAATTCAACATAGTCGAATTCAAATCATAATTCCATATGGGTTTATTCTAATTCAATTTATATTCCGAACATCAGAATAGATTCATATTTGAATTTACATTTCCCAAATTATCCAACGATAAGTTATTTAACTTCATTTATAAGCATCTTCAATTCCCCTTTAATTTTAAATTCAAATTTGAATTTACATTTCCCAAGTTATCCAACGATGATTTATTTAACTTCATTTATAAACATCATTTATAAATTTAACAACTTATTTTTTTTCTATTTCAAAACAAGTTAATATTTCCTAGCCTATTTGAAATTCAAGTTCTATTTTAGAAAAATAGATTTTTTTTCCCTTTTAAATCCCAAAATTCCTTTTCACGATATTTTTATATATCAATATTTAGGGCTAGCGATATTCAAACATCCAAAATACCCAATTATCAATCACAGTTTTTCTAACACATCGTATATGATAATATATATTAAAACAATTTTTTTTAAAGGAATCCAGTTAGATCCCTCCAACATGTTTTCCTGTATCCACAAATGTTAGATAACGTATTTAATACTCATCCTGCTTCAAGGCGAGATATCTCGGTATAGAAGGTCATCCACTATATATATTGTGGGGAGCATAGGGAAATCATCCGCTAAAGGTTGTGCGGGAAATATCCAATATATATATATATATATATATAATAGCCACAACCACCAAGCCTATATAACTAATATATATAAAATAGCCACAATATTATTTCAACGTATCCAAACAACCAACAAACAACATACAAAAATTATTTAAAATCAAAATTCGTTTATAATGAAACTATAAACGAATCCAGAGAGTGAGCTTACTCACCTTGATTTTATTTTATTTCCCGAATAACCCAATTTAAATTAAATCGAACACCATTCGATTTGAATTAAATTCCAGCCAACTCTGATTGACTCCAAATAAATTCCATATTTTAAGATCTGCAATAACAATTCCAACTTACTTTGTTTAGTTAAATTCTGATTTCATATGAAGCAAATACTTGCTTTATAAACTTGTATACATTTTTCTTCTTCTTTTAATTGAATTATCACAAATAAGTTAAATTAAGTAACTTAATTTTACCTCAATTGAGCCTTAATCCTCCTTCTCTATTCTGTTCCAAAAATACAGCTTCCTCCTTCACCTTATAATACTAACTTTCAGAACATGCCTTCACCTTTCTACTTCCTCACCTCGCAAAATCGTTCAATGAATTTTCCCACAAAGCCTTCATTAACTAACCCAAACTTCGATGAGAATAAATGCACAACCCATATGACTTACTCGTCCAACATAATGCTCGAAAAACCATTGGCTTCCCTCAATGTCGAACTCTACCTCTTCACTGCTACAGGAAAAACTCGCAGCCTTCATGAACGACATGTTGTCCTCGAATAAAACGCACTAGAGAAAGTAAACGCGACGTCTTATAGATTTGCATCGCATGAACAAAACAAGGCCGAAGCCATATCTCACAAAAATCCACTAACTCCTGCCACTTATTCTACTTGCCACCACGAACGCAACGCCAACACCCCCTATTCGTGGACCTCGAAAAGCCATAGCCTCAAAATTGAAGCCCTTGAAATTGAACATCATTTACATCTCATTGCGCAGGCTCGAAATCGAGCGACGTTGAATCCTATTGCACCCAAGACGAGCCATGCCAAGATGAAGCTTTCAAACACCCGATTCCATGAATCCAAATTTGAACGAGTTTATTTAATATTTGATTTTTGAATGATTTTTGAAGAATTGGGGAAAACAGCTTTTGATTTTTTGGTTTGCTAAGGGTTCAATTTCCATATATATATATATATATATATATATATATATATATATAAAGGCGGAATCGTCCTTTCGATTTACAGGAAAAAGAATGAAGGTGAAAGTTTGAATTTATTTGTTGATTTCAGAATGGAAGATAACGAATGCGGTATATATAGATGAAAAATAAAAGGATAAGAACAACGTCGGTTTTCAACAGGGTAAAGGTAGGGTTAGGCTTGCACTGTACTTCGTTAATTAGCTTAGGAAGGAAGGAAAAAGGTTTTATATTTATTTATTTAAGTTTGATTTGAACTGATATAATTTAATTTAATTTAATTATCACGTGATTTTAGACTCCTATTTGAGCGCAACAAATGGCATTCCTGGGTTATACCAGTGGTTTGAACACACTAGGACATGTTTTGAAGCCTAATTTGGTTGTATTGAGAAGATATCAATTTAAATCTATATAATATAAATTTTAAATTCAAACAATAAATTCCTCGATAATAAATTATTATTATTACCGTTTATATTTCAAATAGAATTTTATTGATCATCTGAATCGTTCAGTTTTAACTTCTAATCCAATTATTCTTGTTTTTCATATTAGGATATTTGATATACTCGAAATTAAATCACATTAAATTATTAATCGATAAAAAAATCTGTTTATATTATCAACTCAACATTTAAATTAATATTAAATGTCTAAAATTAATTGACCAAAAATCGGGGTCTATACATTCATGAAATAAGTTCCATTCAAAGATATTATAAAAACTATTCAATCATTATGAAAATTTAAGTAAAATCTCCTTTTTTTGTGAAATATACTACAGTCACAACTTATCACAATTTCAAAAATCTAATGATAATTTTGATGAATTCTAAATACAGTTCAATTTGGTTGCTGATCTCAATTTATGAATAAATAATCAATAAATGATTTTAAAATTGAAAATTAATTACAAGAGGGAAATGAAAGAACTATATAATTTGAAAAAAAAAATAGTTTAAAAAATCAAGCAGTTGAATGAGAAAAATATAAGATGCCTAAGACTAATACCACTTGTTATCTCCATTAACGAAAATTTTAATACCACCCCGGTGGCTACCAAAGGTTTCTCAGACAATAATATCCAAATACCAATTCGAAGCAAATAGATCAAGCACACAAATTCCATCTATCAGAGCAGCAATCAATATTTACCAAAACAAACAGTCATTTTTTTTCAAAACGGTCTCTTTTATCAGAGCAGCAGAACAATTAGATTTAGAACAAGCAAACATAAGATTTTCTCAGAAGATTTTGCATTAAGCCAAAGAGATGATTCATGATCCAAGAAAAAAAGGTTTATTTGAAATCATCTGAATATATGTAAATATTGAGATACAATGAATCAATCAAACAAGATTAATAATTTCAAATCTAAGAAGTGTGTGAGATACAAAATATCAAAAAAATTCAAATGATTTCAAACAATCAAATATCCAACCAAAATTATCATGAATAAAAATGAATTATAAGATGTAACACAATGATTCAAGTCAATTTTTTTTAATTCAGAAATAACCAAGCCAATCCAGAAATCAATGAAATTATTGCAACTGAAAAATAGCAGTATGCTGTAATGAGTATAATTTTTTTAAGTCTTTCCAAAATGAATTGGAAGAAACTCAAAACATCAAAGGTGTAACACCCCATAAATTTAAATATTAAAGTTAACAAATTAAAGAATACTTAATTTTAAATGTGAGAATCAACGAAAACGGGTTACGCCATTGTGTTCGTCTCGGAATTCTGGTTGAGATAGAGTCAGAGTTTGCGTAAATTGGACTTTGCATGAAGAAGTTATGGCTGTCAAAAGTTTCCGGAAAATTCAAATAAATTCAAACAGCTCGAAGTAGATTCAAAATTCAAATCAGAAGTCAGAATCGTGTTGGGCGGGAAAATTCCCGCCCAGGACCCAGGTCGACCAGGGTGTCGACCTCCCCCTACAGGTCGACCTGGGAGTCGACCCCCCCCCCCCCCCCGGGCCAGATCTGAAAGATGACTACTTATGACTTGTTGCTGAGTCACTAGGGTTTCTGGATAGTTCTGATCTGGTCTGAGTGGTCTTTATTGATTCTAGGTTGATCGGATGGCCTAAATTAATCCTAAATTCTATATAAACACATGTAGACTCAAACCCTAAAACCAAATCAAAATTAGAACCATAGCCGTCATGCTATCACCTTGCAACCTAGAGTAGCCGCCACCAACTAGAGGGAAAGTGAAGCTAATCAACTCAATTCAACTCAAATTTATAACAATAACAACGAATTTGTATACTTCAAAGGCGAGCTAAATCAATTTCAGAACTCAGATTCTAGAACTCAAGACCTTCTTTGAGTTGTGAGTTCAATTTCTTTAATAAGATAATTAATAAGTTAATTGGGTTGAGTTATAAATTGGGTTATATGGCTATGTTTGTGAGACATTGGAAAAATGTGATATTTTGCGAATATATGCTAGTTGTTCATAATGATAGTTTTGTTGTGGATCCCTTTTCATATGCCAAATCACCTATGTCCAACTTGATTCACGTTTGACATCATTTTATATGCAAGTTTGGGTGTAGATTATATGCTAGTTTCTATATGAATTATACACCAGTTTACATGTGAATCAAATAAAGTGACTATATGCAAGTTTAGGTAGAAATTGGATTCACATATATGCAAGTTTACACCTTTAGATTTAGATCTATGATGTACATAGTTTTATGCAAGTTTGTGACTATGGCCTATGCTGGTTTTGGAATGAAAACTATATTCATATATGCAAGTTTTAGGTGAAAAACTATAATATATATATATATATATATATGCAAGTTCACATCTTTAGGCCTATGTTTAGATTCATGACAATACAAAGTTTATGCAAGTTATGTTGTAATCCTTATTTGCAAGATAAGATCCATTTTGTGTGTTATGCAAATTTGCGATGTTTCTTCCCTTTTATGTGCTAGACTAATTGCTAGTCTAATATACATATATGTCATGATAAACGAACGAACAACGTGGGGACGATGGGGGTAATATTGAATATACACATATTGAAAATTGGCATAAATGGCCTTAAAAAGGCATATAACTAATTTAAGACATTAATTGGAAAAATTGGCATTTATGGACATAATTGAGACAATTATGGACATAATTGAGACAATTATGGACATAAGTATATTTGGAATTCATTGACAAATTTGAATAGGGATATTAATCCAATTTGGGGTTAAATGAAGATGTGTAATAATAAACCGCCTAAGACACGAGGTTAGACTCTTTTGTGGTGTAAGACTGCCCGGACCCGCCCGACAAATCCAGCAGCCACAAATGCCAGTCTAATGTGAGAGGTCAAAGGCATGAATTAAATGCGCAACAGTTGTAAAGACACGAGGTTAGCCTCGTTTGTGGTGTAAGATTGCTCGGACCCGCCCGGCAAATCCAGCTGCCACAAATGCCAGTCTAATGTGGGAGGTCTTTACAAGGTTACGGTGTTAATGAATTAAGAAACACTAAACCAGATAAACATGTGGTGGGACATGAGTGGGTTAAGTGGGTGCTTTAGGTAGCATATGAAATTAAGAGGGTGCCTTGGGTGGCATGTGAAATATGATTAGATGAACTTAACCAAGATTGAAACATGTAAGAAGACATGAATAAGAATGGGGTTAAGTGGGGAAAATCCTTAGAGGGGACCAAGCATAGGTGGAAAGCTTGTGTCATGCATGGGGGCCCTTTTCAAACCAATAACCCATTAAGTATCTTTGTGGGCTCGACCCAAGTCGAGGACGGGACACGCGTACTGGTTTTGATTGTAAGAGGTCAAAACGGGTTAGCGGTGGCAACGCAAGTCCAACGGGGTCATATGCGTGTATAGGCCTGGGATGGTAGGTAAGACGTTGTTGCATCGTGTAGATATAAGCCATGCATTTTGGTGGTATCGGTTTGCCACTTTGTGGAGTGATACACCCCACTGTGTGGTCAACAAGGGTATCTACGAGTTAGGGAGCCGATCGAATGGGGGTAGTGGGTACACCTAGTGGAGATAGGGGCAGACGACACCCATGAAGGCAGCTAGGGGTACACAAAACTATCATTATCATTATTAAGTTCTGTAGGTGGGATCAACTTTTAGGGTGTTTTGTTGTGGTGCAATGTAGTAATTATCCTATAGTGATTAGGTACGCCTTTAACGTTATCTTTGTGCATCTGATTTCCTTTGTTTGCTCTGTCATACCCATTTTTTCATAGTCATTTCCTTATTTTCTAGCTTATGCCTTATCCTAGTTACTTTAATTATATTGTTAAAGTTATTGCACTCACCAGACTTTATGTCTGACCCCCTTTGTTTCCACCTCTTTTCTTCCTTTCCCCCTAGGTGCTTAGGGTGGGACTAGTACTAGTAGAGCTTGATTCAGACAGCTTTTATCTCTTTCTTTTGGAAGTTGCTTGGATCGCTGAAGTAAAAGTTTAGCATATCTTATTTATGGCTATTTAATGTTGGGGTTATGTCTTTCATTTTATGTACTCTGATTTAGTCAAGACGGATATTATGTACTTGACTCTAGTCTTTGGTTTTTGATGAGGTAATCAAACTTATTTGTTTACCACCGCAATGAATGAAGTTTAATTTTTTTTTAAGTATTGTTTTATATCTGTCTTGTGGTTAAGTTTCTATTTAATACACACTTAAAACGCTCCACAGAAGTTAATGCATTCCTTTTGTGAGTGACATTAATGGACGTGGGGTGTCACATGTGGTATCAGAGCTGAAGGTTACCAGAATAGATAAGATATTTTGAAAAACTATTTTTCAAAAGCATTTTATAAAGAAATACTTTCAAAAGGATGTTTTAAGGAGAATATCTTCAAGAGAAAAGTTTATTTTAAAAACATAACCC
Source organism: Allium sativum (assembly GCA_030737875.1). Lineage (NCBI taxonomy): Eukaryota > Viridiplantae > Streptophyta > Magnoliopsida > Asparagales > Amaryllidaceae > Allium > Allium sativum. The sequence goes on along the minus strand of JASFAX010004120.1, from coordinate 33,508 downwards.
CCAAAAGCCATATATCTTTCTTTCGAATTCTTCGTTTGAATCTCTTCATTTTCTTTTCAGCATGTCTGGAATTCGCAAGATACCCGAGGGAATACCGATACCAGGATGGTCTAGAAGGTATCTGGAAGCCAGGGCCCATGTCGCAGGCCCAGCAAAAGCTCCTCCTCCTCCTCCGCCCCATGTTACACTTTCGCAAAGATATGCAAGGACTTTCGGGCAATGGACGGGAAACCTTTTCACGGGTCGGAGACGTTTGTTGAAGCTCGAAATTGGCTAAAGGAGGTGGAAGAACTGTTTGGAATCTTTGAGGTAGAAGATGGAAGAAAGGTACAGTTAGCTGCCTGGTTAATGAAGGATGAGACCTCGTTTTGGTGGGAGGTCACTAATGGAGAGCGTCCAGTTGATACATGGCCGGATTTCAGGCGTAGGTTTGAGGCAAAGTTTCTCTCACGGGCCAAAGAGAATCTATACATGGAAAGGTTTTTGGCATTGAGGCAGGGGAATCTATCAGTGAAAGAATATGTCAACAAGTTCAATCAGTTGGCAAGATTTGGCTTGGATTTGGTGAATACACCCGAAAAGAAGGCCCTGAGATTTGTTAAGGGTTTGAACGAGCCGCTACATGGGTTAGCTATGACCCACATCCCTATGGGGCCACCTTTGAGAAACTAGTTGACATTGCGCTTATGCATGAAGAGGAGAAAGGCGCCAATGTTAATAAGGCACCTGATAAGAAAGGGGATCAAAAGAAACCACAACAACAACAGCATAACAAGAAGGGTGGTAAAGACAACAATGGCAAGGGAAAGAAAAGATGCTTTAACTGTGGGACACCAGGCCATCTAAGCAAAGACTGTAGGAAGAAGAAGAAGACTGGTTGTTTCCACTGTGGCGAGGCAGGACATCTGATTAAGGACTGCCCAAAGAAAGGGCAGAGGGCAGGGCCTACCTCTGGAGGCAAGATTCAGGCTCTCATGGCACCAGGGCAGGCAAGGGGGCAAGTCCAGGCTCTCGTGGTCCCACCGCTGCAAGAACGAGGTAGAGCGATTTCCGTTGAAAGTTTAGTTTATCTTTTCAATCATCCTGTTCGCCCACTCTTTGATTCTGGCACATCGCACTCTTTTATATCCACTTCTTTAGTTGAGACACTACACCTAAACACTAGTATAGTAAAGGTTCCCTTAGTTGTTTCAAATCCAATTGGGGGCTCAGCCTATTTGTCGATGATTTGTTTGGATTAGGAAATTTCTATACTTAGCGTTGGATTTAGATGTGATGCTTTTGTTTTAGGCTTCACGGGCTATGGGTTAAATTTTGGGCATGGATTGGCTATCCAGTAATGGAGTCGTCCTAGATTGTGAAAAGAGAGAGAGGTTAGACTTATGACTCTCTTGGGAAACACTCTCGAAATCTCTTGTAATCCCATGAATTCTGTTATGCTAAGTTATCTAGAATCGCTTGACACGTCTGTTGAGAATTTGTAGTCTGTTAGAGTGGTCCGTGAATACTCGGATGTCTTCGATGAAGTTCGAGGTTTACCCCCAAGGCATGAGATAGATTTCGAATATACTTAGTAGATAATGCAAAGCCAGTTGCATTACCAGTGCGTAGACTATAGAGAGCTGAATAAGCTAACAAAGAAGAACAGACACCCGTTACCGAGGATAGACGATTTATTCGATCAGTTGGTGGGTGCTTCAGTTTTCTCACAACTGGATTTAGCTACAGGGATTCATCAGCTACGGGTGGTTGAAGATAACATCGATAAGACTGCATTTAGAACTCCTGACAGTTTCTTCGAGTGGCTCGTCATGCCTTTTGGTTTGACGAATGCACCCGCATACTTTGTTTACTTAATGAGTAGGGTGTTTAGGGAGTTTCTGAACAAGTTTGTGGTAGTCTTTGTAGACGATATTCTGGTTTTCTCTAAAAATGAAGAAGAGCATGCCCTACATCTTAGGGAAGTCTTAGAGACCCTACGAGCACATCAGCTAAAAGCTAAGTTCTCCAAGTGCCATTTTTGGAGAAAAGAAGTGAGGTTCTTAGGACACGTGGTCTCTAAGGAAGGGATAGCTGTGGATCCCGCTATGATAGTGGCAATCCAAGATTGGAAAACGCCTAAGAACGCAACCGAAGTAAGAAGCTTTTTAGGGCTGGCTGGTTACTATAGAAAGTTCATTAAGGACTTCGCGAAGATATCAGCCCCTCTCACTCGATTAATGAAAAAGAATTTGACTATTACTTAGGACGTTGACTGTGACGATGCTTTCCAACATCTGAAGAGGGCTTTGATGACCGCTCCAGTTTTAGTTTTGCCAAACGGGAGTAAGACATTCACTGTATATACCGATGCTTGCGGGACTGGGCTTGGCGCAATTTCAATGCAAGAGGGAAGGTTGATATGCTATGGTGGAAGACAATTGAAAGCCCACGAGAAAAATTACCCTACCCACGACTTAGAGTTAGCGGCCATAGTTTTTGCGCTGAAGTCATGGCGTCATTATTTGCTTGGCGAGAGGTTTGAGTTGTATACAGACAATAAGTCGCTAAAGTACTTATTCTCTCAGAAGGACCTAAACTTGAGGCAACAGAGATGGATGGAGTTTTTGGCATCCTACGATTTTGAGATCGCATATACCCCTGGCAAGGGTAACGTTGTAGCTGACGCCTTAAGTAGAATGAAGTTAACTTTAAGTCCTTTGTTTGTAGAGCGGCAGAGTTTGGAGTATATATCTTCCTTTGACTTCAGACCCTCTGTCGAATATGTACCCGGATTGTTGGCATCGTTAGAGGTGCAACCTACACTTTTGGGTCGAGTTGGAGAGGCACAACGAAACAACCCACAATTGGTTGATATAGTAGGCAAACTTATAGGAGGGGAGTCCTTGAGTCATCTGAATAGATATGCTATAGATGAAAGAGGTTGGCTACGTAGAGATGGAAGACTTTGCGTACCACAAGACGAAAGTTTGAAGAAGGCGATTCTTGAAGACTCACATCGTTCTAAGATGACCATACATCCCGGTGGTGATAAGATGTATAGGGATATGAAGCGAGTTTTCTTTTGGGCCGGAATGAAGAAGGACGTGGCCGAGTTCGTTGGTAGATGCTTAGTGTGCTAGCAAGTCAAGGCGGAGCAAAGGAAGTCCAAAGGTTTGCTCCATCCCTTAGAGATTCCGCTTTGGAAATGGGAAAGCGTTTCCATGGATTTTGTAGATGCATTACCAAGATCGAGGGAGAGTAATACGGGGATTTGGGTAATTGTAGACCGACTTACTAAAAGTGCCTATTTTATTCCCGTCAAAAGTAAAAGGACCGCCGCATGGTTAGCATCTATTTACCTTCGAGAGATAGTTTGTTTTCACGGCATACCCTCCAGCATTGTGAGCGATAGAGATCCTATTTCACAAGCGAATTTTGGAAGAGCTTACAAGAGGCGGTTGGAACGCAATTATGCTTAAGTACCGCTTATCATCCTCAGACGGACGGCCAGACCGAGAGGGTGAATTGGATACTAGAAGACCTTCTGAGGCTATGCATTCTAGACTTTGGAGGAACATGGGAAGAACACCTTCCACTAGTAGAGTTCGCCTATAATAATAGTTTTCAGGCTAGCATTGGCATGGCACCTTTTGAGGCTCTTTACGAACGACCGTGCCGATCACCTACATGTTGGTGGGAATCCACAGATAAGGTTTTGCTTGGACCTGACATGATTAGGGAGACTTCGGAGAAGATAGACCTGATTCGACGGCGAATGAAGACGGCACAGGACCGACAGAAGTCACATGCTGATAAGAGACGAACCGATCTTGAGTTCAATGTTGAGGACATGGTTTTTATTAAGGTGTCACCGTTGAGAAACGTAGTCCGCTTTGGATCGGTAGGGAAGTTGACACCAAGGTTCGTAGGACCCTTTCCAATTACAGAGAGGATTGGGCAGATGGCGTATAGAGTAAAGTTACCAGAGAAGCTCAGCGGAGTTCATGACGTGTTTCATGTTTCACATCTGCGTAAGTGTTTACACGATACGGCAGAAGTGGTGGAGCCGAGCACGCTCGAAGAAGTGGAAGAAGAGCGCAATGCCAAGATCAGACGAGCTCCTAGACGAATTCTCAGATCGGAGGTCAAAAAGCTTCGCAACAAAGAGGTCAAGTTGGTCAAAGTGCAATGGGGAGATGATCAAGGAGACGCGACTTGGGAGACGGAAGATAAAATGCGAACGTTGTATCCTTTCCTTTTTGAGGGTATGTTTTGATTTCTCCTTTTCTACCGCTTTGTTGATACTTGTCCTATCTTTTAGTATTATCTTTGCGATGACATCTTTGATCCTTAGTTTGGAAGAACCCTATGGTTGAAACATGTGTTTGAGACATGTTATGTCTGATGGATGCAAATGGATGCAAGTGGTTGCTAGTGGTTGCTCGTGGATGCATATACACACACCTTAGGCACTAGATCGGCTCAATCACCTTCATGTTGCATATAAATGTGTGTGCATACTTAAATTAATGGATGTATAATGGTTGTGTTATCATATGGATGCTGCATTTTGATGAATATGTATCGATAAGATTCTTTCGCATACATAATGGACGCATGGCACTATCATGATTTGCATTAAGGAGGTCAACTGAATCATTAGACCACCTAATTTTGCATTAGATAAGGAACATACACACACACTTCTTGCATATGTTCATGCAGCATTAGAAATTTTGTAAGGACAATGGATGTCTGTGTTTGATGGTTGAGTAGATGGATGATTGGATGTTAGGATATGCGTTCTCCTTAATTTGGAGATTTTGGGGGCGAAATCCTTTAAGGAGGGGAGAATGTAACACCCCGTAAATTTAAATATTAAAGTTAACAAATTAAAGAATACTTAATTTTAAATGTGAGAATCAAGAGAAACGGGTTATGCCATTGTTTTCGTCTCGGAATTCTGGTTGAGATAGAGTCCGAGTTTGTGTAAATTGGACTTCGTATGAAGAAGTTATGGCTGTTGGAAGTTTCCAGAAAATTCAAATAAATTCAAATAGCTCGAAAGAGATTCAAAATTCAAATCAGAAGTCAGAATCGGGGAAGGCGGGAAAATTCCCGTCCAGGACCCAGGTCGACCAGGGGGTCGACCCTAGTGTCGACCTCCCCCCTACAGGTCGACCCAGGGGTCGACCGGCCTCCCCCCTCCCCCCGGGCCAGATCTGAAAGATGACTACTTATGACTTGTTGCTGAGTCACTAGGGTTTCTGGATAGTTCTAATCTGGTCTGAATGGTCTTTATTGATTCTAGGTTGATCGGATGGCCTAAATTAATCCTAAATTCTATATAAACACATGTAGACTCAAACCCTAAAACCAAATCAAAATTAGAACCATGGATGTCATGCTATCACCTTGCAACCTAGAGTAGCCGCCACCAACTAGAGGGAAAGTGAAGCTAATCAACTCAATTCAACTCAAATTTATAACAACAACAGCGAATTTGTCTACTTCAAAGGCGAGCTAAATCAATTTCAGAACTCAGATTCCAGAACTCAAGACCTTCTTTGAGTTGTGAGTTCAATTTCTTTAATAAGATAATTAATAAGTTAATTGGGTTGAGTTATAAATTGGGTTGTATGGCTATGTTTGTGAGACATTGGAAAACTGTGATATTTTGCGAATATATGCTAGTTGTTCATAATGATAGTTTTGTTGTGGATCCCTTTTCATATGCCAAATCACCTATGTTCAACTTGATTCACGTTTGACATCATTTTATATGCAAGTTTGGGTGTAGATTATATGCTAGTTTCTATATGAATTATACACCAGTTTACATGTGAATCAAATAAAGTGACTATATGCAAGTTTAGGTAGAAATTGGATTCACATATATGCAAGTTTACACCTTTAGATTTAGACCTATGATGTACATAGTTTTATGCAAGTTTGTGACTATGGCCTATGCTAGTTTTGGAATGAAAACTATATCCATATATGCAAGTTTTAGGTGAAAAACTAATATATATATATATATATATAAATGCAAGTTCACATCTTTAGTCCTATGTTTAGATTCATGACAATACAAAGTTTATGCAAGTTATGTTGTAATCCTTATTTGCAAGATTAGATCTGTAACACCCCACGTCCATTAATGTCACTCACGAAGGGAATGCATTAACTTCCATGGAGGTTATAAGTGAATATAGAACAAAAAAATTACAACAAGACAGATAGTAAATAGTACTTGGAAAACTAAAACTTCATTTTATTGCAGCAGAAATTAAACATGTTTGTTACATCATAAAACCATAGATCATAACCAAGTACAATATCCATCTTCATAAAAACAAAATACATAATCCCATTACATAAATAGCCATTAAAAAGATAACAAGCTGGACTTTACTTCAACTGTCCAAGCTTTCCAAAGAGAGATGAAGCAATTCAATCAAACTCCACTAGAGTTGGGCCCAACCTGAGGACCTAGAGGGGGAAAAAGGATAGAAATAGAGGGGGTCAGACATAAAGTCTGGCGAGTATGATAATTCTAACAATATTATTATCAAAATAACTAGACTAAGGCATAAGCTGGAAGACAAGTAAATGTCTATGAACTCTTAGGAAGATAAAGATGGCGTTTAAGATAACGTTAAAGATAACGGTAAAGGCACACCTAATTACTAACGAATGATTACTACACTGCACCACACATTACTACACTGCACCACACCAGTCACCCTATTGTTTGATCCCACTTGCTTCACACAGAAACTTTATAAATAGCCTTACGTACCCTTAGCTGCCTACATAGGTGTCGTCTGTCCCTATCTCCACTAGGTGTACCCCACTACCCACTTTCGATCGGCTCCCTACTCGTAGATACCCGTGCTGGCCCCACAATAGGGTGTATCACTCCCCTAAAGTGGCAACCCAATACAACTTGAGAATGCACGGCTTATACCTACACGATGCAACAACGTCTTACCTACCAACCCGGGTCCACACACGCATACGAAACCCGTTGGACTTGCGTTGCCACCGCTCCCCGTTTTGGCCTCTTACAGTCGAACCCAGCATGCGTGTCCCGTCCTCGACTTGGGTCGAGCCCACAAAGATACATTTGGGATACTGGTCGAAATGGGCCCCCACAAGCTACCCACCTAAGCTTGTCACTAGTATATCCCACTTAACCCTCTTAGTCATGTTCATTTACATGTGTGTTTGGTTAAGTCTTACTAATCGTATTTCACATGCCACTAAGGGTACCCCCTAGATTCCTCATGCCACCCAACACACCTACTTAACCCCCATGTCCCACCTTACATGTTTATCTGGTTAAGTATTTCTTAATTCATTCAGGCCATAACCTCATAAAGACCTCTCACATTAGACTGGCATTTATGGCAGCTGGATTTGCCGGGCGGGTCCGGGCAGTCTTACACCATAAAAGAGTCTAACCTCGTGTCTTTACAACCGTTATGCTTTAGTTTAGGCCTAGGACCTCTCACATTGGGCTGACATTTGTGACCACTGGATTTGTCGGGCGGGTCCGGGCAGGTTTACGTCACAAACGAGTCCAACCTCGTGTCCTAAGCATTGATTAACACTTAAAATCTTTTACCCCAGTTTTAATAATTCCCTATTCAAATTATTAATTAAGTCAACTTTTATGATGGCCATAATTGACTCAATATGGCCATCCACTTATGGCATGCAAAATAGTATCAATTGCACCCCAACTTTTTAATATTAAATCCTTAATATTACCCCTACCCCACGTTTATACGTTCGCTTATTCAACGCATAATATAGGCTAGACTTGTATAGTCTAACACCTAGCACAAAGATAAATTATCACAACATATAGACAATTAAAATAAATCTAATCATAATAGGGGTGAAACTTGCATAAACTACACATGTTAAGGATCAAAAGGTGTCAACTTGTTAAATGTCTCAATTTACATGATATGGTCATAGCCAAAATCTATACATAAACTTGCATATGGGGTTTTTAGGCAACATAATGATGGTGTGAACTAGCATAGGATATCACATATGTCATAGCATAATTCTAGATGTCGTAATAGATGCCTTGGCATATGTTCATAACTTTTCTAATCAATCTAACTTGCATATGTGACTTGTCATATAGATCAACGTAACCCAAACATGATGATTTAATTAATATGAACTAACTAGCATAGATGGTAACATCATGGCCTTTTTATCATGTATGATTCATCACAACTTAGCATAGAAACTTTCAACATACATAACATCATCATAGCATGATTTACAACATATAAGATATCATCATCACATAACATTGGATTTACAATATACATGATAGCAAAAGGGGTTTACAACAACATATATGATAATTCACATCATCTACTCATAATCCATTCATAACTCAACCTAATTAAAATGAAAATAATCTTGTTAAGATCATCATACTCACAATTTAGAGAAGAAAAGAGAGAGTTTTGCTTTGCTTTAGGGTTGAGATAATTAGAATTGAATTTGCTTTTCTTCTTTCTTAGTTGGCAGCGGCTCCATTGATTTCCCTGGCGATGGTATGACGGTAACTATTCTATTTTAATTAGGTTTAGGGTTAGCATTAGGATGTATTTATAGGTGTAGGAAGTTATTTAGGACCATTAGATTAACCCTGAACCATGAGAACCAATCAAATGCAAAATCTGCATTTGAGCGAATCGGCCCACGGGTTGACAGCCAAACACCCTGGATTAACCCCTAGTCGACCCAGCGGAGCTCGGGTCGACCTCAAAAATGGGCCGGTTCGGTTATTTCCCCTCCCAATTCGCTGTTTTGAAATTTTTCGCATATTTTTTTAATTTTTTAATTTATATATATATATATATATATCAATAAATATATATTTCTGTGCGCAACCCATTTCACTTAATTCTTTTCTAAAAATTAAGTATACTTTAATTTGTGAATTTTAATGTTATAAAATTACGGGGTGTTACATTCTCCCCTCCTTAAAGGATTTCGTCCCCGAAATCTCCAAGTCAAGAAGAATGTATATCCTACCATCCAATCGTCCATCTACTCAACCATCAAACACCAGCATCCATTGTCCTTAAAAGACTTCTAATGCTTTAATGTTTATATGCACAGTGTGTGTATATGTCCATATCTAATGCAAAATTGGGCGGTCTACTGATTCAGTCGACCTCCTTAGTGCAATTCATGATAGTGCCATGCGTCCAATATGTATGCAAAAGATTCCTAATGATACATATTAATTCTATATGCGTGCACAACCATCCACCTGAATGCAGCAACTATATGATAATACAACCATTATACATCCATTTTACTAAATACATCCATATATATGCAATATGCAATATGAAGTGACTGAGCCGATCTGGTGCCTAATAGTGTGTGTATATACATCCACGAGCAACCACTAGCAAACACTTGCATCCATTTTGCATCCACCATACATAACATATCTAAAACACATGTTTCAACCATAGGATTATCCTAAATAAAGGTCAAAGATACTAGCGAGAGGATATACTAAAGATAAGATAAGTACAAGCTAAGCGATAAAGGAGAAATTAAAGGACATACCCTCAAAAAGAAAAGGGTATCATGAACGCATCTTCTCTTCCGTCTCCCAAGTAGCGTTGCTCTCATCATCTCCCCATTGCACTTTGACTAGTCTGACCTCTCGATTCCTCAACCTCTTGATCTCCGACCCAAGAATGCGCGTAGGAGCTCGTCGAATTGTCGCATCACGCTCACCTCTCTAAGCAAGCTCGGCTCTACCACTTCCGCGGTCTCGTGCAAGCACTTCCTCAAATGTGACACATGAAATACGTCATGTACACCACTAAGTCTCTCGGGCAACTCCACTCTATATGCCATCCGTCCAATCCTCACCTTAATAGGAAACGGCCCTACAAACCTTGGTGCTAATTTCCCAACGGATCCAAAGCGAACAACGTTTCGTAATGGAGACACTTCGACAAAGACCATGTCCCCAACTTCAAACTCGAGATCTGTCCTCCTCTTATCCCCATAAGATTTCTACCTATCTTGCGCTGCTTTCATCCTCCTTCGAATCAAGTCGATCTTCTCCGAAGTCTCCCTAATCATATCGGGCCCAAGTAAGATCTTATCCGTAGATTCCCACCAACATGTAGGTGAACGACAAGGTCGTCCATATAGAGCTTCGAATGGTGCCATACCAACGCTGGACTGAAAGCTATTATTATATGTGAACTCAACCAATGGAAGATGCTCTTCCCATGTACCCCCAAAGTCTAGGATACATAGCCTCAACAGATCCTCTAGAATGCGATTCACCCTCTCAGTCTGGTCGTCCGTCTGAGGATGATATGCGGTGCTCAAACATAACTGAGTCCCTACCGCCTCTTGTAAGCTTCTCCAAAATTCGCTAGTGAAAATAGGATCGCGGTCGCTTACTATGCTAGAAGGAACACCGTGCAAACGAATTATCTCTCGAACGTATACAGAATTTAACCATGGAGCAGTCCTCTTACTCTTCACGGGAATAAAATGGGCGCTCTTAGTAAGTCTATCTACTATAACCCAAATTCCCGTATTACCCTTCCTCGATCGCGGTAATCCATCCACAAAATCCATCGAGATGCTTTCCCTTTTCCATAGTGGAACCTCCAATGGGTGAAGCAACCCACCGGGTTTCTTTTGCTCCGCTTTTACTTGTTGGCACACCAAGCATCTAGCGACATACTCGGCCACGTCTTTCTTCATGCCGGCCCAAAAGTAAACTCTCTTCATGCCCTTGTACATCTTGTCCCCGCCGGGATGAATGGTCATCTTCGAACGATGTGCTTCGTCAAGAATAGTCTTCCTTAGGTCATCGTCTTTTGGTACACAAAGTCTATTGTCCCTACGTAACCAACCCTTATCATCTAGGGTATACCTACGGAGATAGCTTGATGACTCCCCTCCTTTGAGCTTTTCTATTAACTCAACTAACTGTGGGTCGTCTCGCTGTGTCTCGCCAATCCGTCCCAAAAGCGTAGGTCTGACCTCCAAGGATGCTAGCAAACCGGGTACGAAGTCAACGGAAGGTCTAAAGTCAAACATCGAAATGAATTCTAAACTTTGCCGCTAAACAAACAAAGGACTTAAGGATAATCTTTTTCTACTTAAGGCATCGGCCACCACGTTACCCTTGCCAGGGGTATATGCTATCTTAAAGTCGTAGGACGCTAAGAACTCCATCCACCTTTGCAGCCTTAAGTTCAAGTCCTTTTGAGAGAATAGGTATTTTAAAGATTTATGGTCAGTGAATAGTTCGAATTTCTCGCCAAGAAGATAATGACGCCAAGACTTAAGCGCGAAAACAATAGCGGCCAACTCTAGGTCATGTGTGGGGTAATTCTTCTCATGCGCTCTCAACTGCCTTCCACCATAGGCTATTACCCTGCCCTCTTGCATTAAGACTGCGCCTAGTCCTGTCCCACAAGCGTCAGTATAAACGGTAAACGGCTTACTCCCGTCTGGCAATACTAAGACTGGGGCTGAAGTCAAAGCTCTCTTCAAACGTTGGAACGCATCATCACAATCTACGTCCCATGTGAAAACTAGGTTCTTCTTCGTCAAGCGTGTCAATAGAGCTGATATCTTTGCGAAGTCTTTGATAAACTTCCTATAGTAGCCAGCCAACCCCAAGAAACTTCTCACTTCGGTAGCATTTTTAGGAACCTTCCAATCTTGGATGGCCACCACCTTCGCGGGATATACAACTATCCCTTTTTTGGAAACCACGTGTCCTAAGAACCGTACTTCCTTCCTCCAAAAGTGACACTTAGAAAATTTAGCTTTAAGCTTATGCGCTCGAAGAGTCTCCAACACTTCCCTAAGATGTAGGGCATGCTCTTCTTCATCCTTAGAAAAGATCAAGATGTCATCTACAAAGACTACCACAAATTTGTTAAGGTACTCCCTGAACACCCTACTCATCAAATCAACAAAGTATGCGGGGGCATTTGTCAAACCGAAGGGCATCACTAGCCATTCATAGAAACCGTCCGGAGTCCTAAAGGCAGTCTTGTCAATGTTGTCCTCAGCCACTCTCAACTGATGGAAACCAGTGGCTAAGTCCAACTGCGAAAACACCGAGGCGCCAACTAACTGATCGAAGAGATCGTCAATCCTCGGCAGTGGGTGTCTATTCTTCTTAGTAAGCTTATTAAGTTCTCTATAGTCCACACAAAGTCTAAGGGACCCATCCGCCTTCGTGGCAAATACTACTGGAGCACCCCACTCCGATATACTTCGTCTTATGAACCCCTTCTCAAGCAACTCCTTCACTTGCTTACCGAGTTCCCTCCTTTCACGTGGAGCCATGTGGCGTACTGGCAAAGATACTGGTTTCGCATTATCCACAAGATATATTCGAAAATCTATCTCCTGCTTCGGAGGCAAGCCCTTCACCTCCTCAAACACATCCGAATATTCTCGGACCACTCTAACAGATCGTAGATTTTCCTCAGACGCGTCAAGCGATTCTAGATAACTTAGCATAAACGAATTTATGGGATTACAAAAGATTTCGAGAGTGTTGCCAAGGCGAGTCACGACCCTAACTACTCTCCTTTCACAATCAAGAATGGCCCCATTTCTGGATAACCAATCCATTCCCTAAATTAGCCCATAGCCCGTGAAGCCCAACACATAAGCATCACATCTAAATTCAACGCTAAGTATGGAAATTTTCAAATCCAAACACATCATAGACAAATAAGCTGAGCCCCCAATTGGATTCGAAACAACTAAGGGATCCTCTACTAAACTGGTGTTTAAGTGCAGTGATTCAACTAATGATATAGAGATAAACGAATGTGATGCGCTCGAATCGAATAAGATACGGACAGGATGATCAAACAGAAAAACTAAGCTTTCAACAGAAATGGTTCTACCTCGTTCTTGCAGTGGTGGGACCGCGAGAGCCTGAACTTGTCCCCTTGCCTGCCCTGGTGCCATAAGAGCCTGCACCTGTCCTCCCGAGGTAGCTCCTGCCCTCTGCCCCTTCTTTGTGCAGTCCTTCACTAAATGTCCCGCATCGCCACAATGAAAACAGCCTGTCTTCTTTTTCTTTCGGCAATCCTTGCTGAGATGGCCTGGTGTCCCATAGTTAAAACATTTCTTCTTTCCCTTACCGTTATTGTCTTTACCACCCTTCTTGTTTTGCTGTTGTGGTTTCTTCTGATCCCCCTTCTTCTCGGGTGCCTTATCAGCTTTAGCGCTTTTCTCCTCATGCATAAGCGCCATTTCTACTAACTTCTCAAAGGTGGCCCCCATAGGGATGTGGGTCATAGCCAACCCTTGCAATGGTTCATTCAAGCCATTCACGAACCTCAGCGCCTTCTTCTCCGGCGTGTTCACTAAGTCCAAGCCAAACCTTGCTAACTGATTAAATTTATTGACATATTCTTTCACTGATGAACTTCCTTGCTTCGATATCTAGAACCTTTCCATATATAGATTTTCTTCCGCCCTTGAGAGAAACTTCGCCTCGAACCTACGTCTGAAATCCGCCCAAGAGTCAACAGGACGCTCCCCATTAGTGACCTCCCACCAAAACGAGGCCTCTCCCTTCATCAACCAAGCTGCTAATCGAACTCTCCTCCCTTCTTCTACTTCAAAGATTTCTAGCAATTCTTCCACCTCCTTAAGCCAATCTCTAGCTTCCACAAACGTTTCTGACCCTTGAAATGGTTTTCCACCCATAGCCTTGAATTCCTTGCACGTCTTTGCAAAAGTATCTACGCGAGGAGGAGGAGGAACGGGTGCAACTGGTGGTGGTGGAACATTGGCTGGACCTGCAGCGGTCCTAGCCTCTAAAAACCTCCTATACCATCCTGGTATCGTTACACCATCGGGTAGATTAAGATCTTCAGCCATGCTGAAACGAAAAAGGAAAGATTCAGAATGGAGAATTCGAAAGATAAAGATATGGGCTATTGGGGATTATGTTTTTTTTCTTAAAAACTTTTCTCTTTAAATTTCTCATTAAAACATGTTTTTGAAAGCAGTTCTTCCAAAAATAACTATTTTTCTAAAGTATTTTTATCTGTTCTGGTAACCTTAAGCTCTGATACCACATGTAACACCCCACGTCCATTAATGTCACTCACGAAGGGAATGCATTAACTTCCATGGAGGTTATAAGTGAATATAGAACAGAAAAATTACAACAAGACAGATAGTAAATAGTACTTGGAAATCTAAAACTTCATTTTATTACAGCGGAAATTAAACATGTTTGTTACATCATAAAACCATAGATCATAACCAAGTACAATATCCATCTTCATAAAAACAAAATACATAATCCCATTACATAAATAGCCATTAAAAAGATAACAAGCTGGACTTTACTTCAACGGTTCAAGCTTTCCAAAGAGAGATGAAGCAATTCAATCAAACTCCACTAGAGCTGGGCCCAACCTGAGGACCTGGAGGGGGAAAAAGGATAGAAATAGAGGGGGTCAGACATAAAGTCTGGCGAGTATGATAATTCTAACAATACTATTATCAAAATAACTAGACTAAGGCATAAGCTGGAAGACAAGTAAATGTCTATGAACTCTTAGGAAGATAAAGATAGCGTATAAGACAACGTTAAAGATAACGGTAAAGGCACACCTAATTACTAACGAATAATTAGTACACTGCACCGCACATTACTACACTGCACCACACCAGTCACCCTATTGTTTGATCCCACTTGCTTCACACAGAAACTTTATAAATAGCCTTACGTACCCCTAGCTGCCTACATAGGTGTCGTCTGCCCCTATCTCCAGTAGGTGTATCCCACTACCCACTTTCGATCGGCTCCCTACTCGTAGATACCCGTGCTGGCCCCACAGTGGGGTGTATCACTCCCCTAAATTGGAAACCCGATACAACTTGAGAATGCACGGCTTATACCTACATGATGCAACAACGTCTTACCTACCAGCCCGGGTCCACACACGCATACGAAACCCGTTGGACTTGCGTTGCCACCGCTCCCCGTTTTGGCCTCTTACAGTCGAACCCAGCATGCGTGTCCCGTCCTCGACTTGGGTCGAGCCCACAAAGATACGTTTGGGATACTGGTCAAAATGGGCCCCCACAAGCTACCCACCTAAGCTTGTCACTAGTATATCCCACTTAACCCTCTTAGTCATGTTCATTTACATGTGTGTTTGGTTAAGTCTTACTAATCGTATTTCACATGCCACTAAGGGCACCCCCTAGATTCCTCATGCCACCCAAGGCACCTACTTAACCCCCATGTCCCACCTTACATGTTTATCTGGTTAAGTATTTCTTAATTCATTCAGGCCATAACCTCATAAAGACCTCTCACATTAGACTGACATTTATGGCAGCTGGATTTACCGGGCGGGTCCGGGCAGTCTTACACCATAAAAGAGTCTAACCTCGTGTCTTTACAACCGTTATGCTTTAGTTTAGGCCTAGGACCTCTCACATTGGGCTGACATTTGTGACCACTGGATTTGCCGGGCGGGTCCGGGCAGGTTTACGTCACAAACGAGTCCAACCTCGTGTCCTAAGCATTGATTAACACTTAAAATCTTTTACCCCAGTTTTAATAATTCCCTATTCAAAATATTAATTAAGTCAACTTTTAATGATGTCCATAATTGACTCAATTATGGCCATCCACTTATGACATGCAAAATCATATCAATTGCACCCCAACTTTTTAATATTAAATCCTTAATATTACCCCTACCCCACGTTTATACGTTCGCTTATTCAATGCATAATATAGGCTAGACTTGTATAGTCTAACACCTAGCACAAAGATAAATTATCACAACATATTGACAATTAAAATAAATCTAATCATAATAGGGGGTGAAACTTGCATAAACTACACATGTTAAGGATCAAAAGTTGTCAACTTGTTAAATGTCTCAATTTACATGATATGATCATAGCCCAAATCTATACATAAACTTGCATATGGGGTTTTTAGGCAACATAATGATGGTGTGAACTAGCATAGGATATCACATATGTCATAGCATAATTCTAGATATCATAATAGATGTCTTGGCATATGTTCATAACTTTTCTAATCAATCTAACTTGCATATGTGACTTGTCATATAGATCAACATAACCCAAACATGATGATTTAATTAATATGAACTAACTAGCATAGATGGTAACATCATGGCCTTTTTAACATGTATGATTCATCACAACTTAGCATAGAAACTTTCAACATACATAACATCATCATAGCATGATTTACAACATATAAGATATCATCATCACATAACATTGGATTTACAATATACATGATAGCAAAAGGGGTTTACAACAACATATATGATAATTCACATCATCTACTCATAATCCATTCATAACTCAATCTAACTAAAATGATAATAATCTTGTTAAGATCATCATACTCACAATTTAGAGAAGAAAAGAGAAAGTTTTGCTTTGCTTTAGGGTTGAGAGAATTAGAATTGAATTTGCTTTTCTTCTTTCTTAGTTGGCGGCGGCTCCATTGATTTCCATGGCGATGGTATGATGGTAACTATTCTATTTTAATTAGGTTTAGGGTTAGCATTAGGATGTATTTATAGGTGTAGGAAGTTATTTAGGACCATTAGATTAACCCTGAACCATGAGAACCAATCAAATGCAAAATCTACATTTGAGCGAATCGACCCACGGGTTGACAGCCAAACACCCTGGATTAACCCCTAGTAGACCCAGCGAAGCTCGGGTTGACCTCAAAAATGGGTCGGTTCGGTTATTTCCCCTCCCAATTCGCTGTTTTGAACTTTTTCGCATTTTTTTTTAATTTATATATATATATATATATATATATATCAATATATATTTCTCTACGCAACCCATTTCACTTAATTCTTTTCTAAAAATTAAGTATACTTTAATTTGTGAATTTTAATGTTATAAAATTACGGGGTGTTACAAGATCCATTTTGTGTGTTATGCAAATCTGCGCTGTTTCTTCCCTTTTATGAGCTAGACTAATTGCTAGTCTAATATACATATATGTCATGATAAACGAACGAACAATGTGGGGACGATGGGGGTAATGTTGAATATACACATATTGAAAATTGGCATAAATGGCCTTAAAAAGGCATATAACTAATTTAAGGCATTAATTGGAAAAATTGGCATTTATGGACATAATTGAGACAATTATGGACATAAGTATATTTGGAATTCATTGACAAATTTGAATAGGGATATTAATCCAATTTGAGGTTAAATGAATATGTGTAATAATAAACTGCCTAAGACACGAGGTTAGACTCTTTTGTGGTGTAAGACTACCCGGACCCACCCGGCAAATCCAACAGCCACAAAGGCCAGTCTAATGTGAGAGGTCAAAGGCATGAATTAAATGCGTAACAGTTGTAAAGACACGAGGTTAGGCTCATTTGTGGTGTAAGACTGCCCGGACCCGCCCGGCAAATCCAGCTGCCACAAATGCCAGTCTAATGTGGGGGGTCTTTACAAGGTTACGGCGTTAATGAATTAAGAAACACTTAACAAGATAAACATGTGGTGGGACATAAGGGGGTTAAGTGGGTGCTTTGGGTGGCATGTGAAATTAAGAGGGTTCCTTGGGTGGCATGTGAAATACGATTAGATGCACTTAACCAAGATTAAAACATGTAAGAAGGCATGAATAAGAATGGGGTTAAGTGGGGAAAAGCCTTAGAGGGGACCAAGCATAGGTGGAAAGCTTGTGTCATGCATGGGGGCCCTTTTCAAACCAGTAACCCATTAAGTATCTTTGTGGGCTTGACCCAAGTCGAGGACGGGACACGCGTACTGGGTTTGATTGTAAGAGGTCAAAACGGGTTAGCGGCGGCAACGCAAGTCCAACGGGGTCATATGCGTGTGTGGGCCCGGGCTGGTAGGTAAGACGTTGTTGCATCGTGTAGATATAAGCCGTGCATTTTGGTGGTATCGGGTTGCCACTTTGGGGAGTGATACACCCCACTATGGGGTCAGCACGGGTATCTACGAGTTAGGGAGACAATCGAATGGGGGTAGTGGGTATACCTAGTGGAGACAGGGGCAGGCGGCACCCATAAAGGCAGCTAGGGGTACACGAGACTACCATTATCATTATTAAGTTCTGTAGGCGGGATCAACTTTTAGGGTGTTTTGGTGTGGTGTAGTGTAGTAATTATCCTATAGTGATTAGGTACGCCTTTAACGTTATTTTTGTGCATCTGATTTCCTTTGTTTGCTTTGTCATACCCATTTGTTCACAGTCATTTCCTTATTTTCCAGCTTATGCTTATCCTAGTTACTTAATGATTATATTGTTAAAGTTATTGCACTCGCCAGACTTTATGTCTGACCCCCTTTGTTTCCACCTCTTTTCTTCCTTCCCCCCCCCCCAAGGTGCTCAGGGTGGGATTAGTACTAGTGGGGCTTGATTTGGACAGCTTTTATCTCTTTCTTTTGGAAGTTGCTTGGATCGCTGAAGTAAAAGTTCAGCCTATCTTATTTATGGCTATTTTATGTTGGGGTTATGTCTTTCATTTTATGTACTCTGATTTAGTCAAGATGGATATTATGTACTTGACTCTAGTCTTTGGTTTTTGATGATGTAATCAAACTTATTTGTTTACTGCTGCAATGAATGAAGTTTAAAAATTTTAAGTATTGTTTTATATCTGTCTTGTGGTTAAGTTTATGTTCTATACACACTTAAAACGCTACATAGAAGTTAATGCATTCCCTTTGTGAGTGACATTAATGGACGTAGGGTGTCACAAAAGGTATGTGAAATTTCAATAGTTTTTCAGATCTTCAAAAATTTAGAATTCAAATTAGTAGTGTTCAAGATATAGTAAGAATGCTTCAGCACTGTTAGGAATTCAGAGATCTGTAAACAAAAAAAAACAAAAACTTCAAAACAATTGTAAAAATTGACAATTTAAATTTTGGATATGGAAATCATTAAGACATGAGAGTTTTATACAAATGAAGCAAATTTCCAGAAGATCAAGAATATTGCAATTTTGAAGTTTAAGAAGAAAAGAAATTATAAAAGATATGGCAGTGTCAATATAGATAAGAAAAAATCAGAAGGAGGAATAAAAGAAATGTGACAAAGTCATTACACATCAGCATAGCATAATCAGAAGAGAGAAAAAAAACAGAAGGAGGGAGTGAAAGGGAGAATAAAAAAAAATATACAGAAAAATTATGTGAGTCTAGATATCATACATGAATTCGATGTGAGCAAATGATTCTCAAACTCAACAATTTGGCTAAGGAACATATGTCAATAAGCTTTGATATTGATATGGAGCAACCTTGATTCTACTAGAAGGTCATTCCTCGGTCAGCCTCTGGTGCCTAAGTGTTTAGGGGATCGAGTGGTCTAACAAAATTTGTAAAACCACTCACAGTTTCATTCACATGTTTTGGTACCCAAACCTGTTTGTATAACAATCCATCTAAAGTTACTTTGTGCCCTTAGGAACCCAATTTTTTTTTAAAAATTAATTAAACTTGTTTTATTTCATTTTTGGGACCCGAATTGCTACAAAACAAGTTCTGATCTTTTAGTTTAAAAATCCTTTGAAATTTCCAGAATTCAAATTTTCAAAATGATCCTTTTCAAGGCAGTTTGAGGAATTTTAAAAATCACTAGAATTCATTTTTTCAAAATCAATAGTTTTCCCAAAACCGAGACCATTCTTATTTTCATAAGAAAATTGATTTTTTAGCAACATATTTAAAGATTTTTTTCTAGTTGAAAACGTTCCAAACTTAACTCTTGATCGGCGATTTTGGATTTCAAAAGATTGTTCTCATTTATCTGCTTATAGCAATGGTCGATCTTTATTTCTCTTTATGCAGAATCATTTTGTTTCAAGATCGAATTTTCATTTTCAAGCGGTTTGATTTTAGCTTCGGATTCAGATAGCTCCGATTCAAACTGTTTTTGCTTTTCAATTGCAAAAATTTTGAAATTCTCAATTTCATTTTTAGTTCATTTAGAATTGATCATGATTTCAATAAACTCTCTTATTCAAAAAATTTATGTTAGGAATTAATCTTATCCAACTCCGTTTGTAAGGCATCGTTCTTACAAATTAGCTCATCCTCATTTTGTTTTAAACCCATAATTTCTTTTTCAAGTTACTAAAGATTCTTATTGAGATGAGCTAAATCATTTTTCAAATTAAAATAATTCTTGCAGTCGGAGTGTTCAAATTTTAATTTCAACATATTATTTTGTGAGTCAACTCAGAATTTTCAGATTTTAGAACTTTATTTTTTCATTGGAGATTATCAATAGTTTTGGTTAGATCAACACAAAAATTAGCCAGATCTTCATATGAAAATTTTCTTATTTCATTATTTGTTGAATCCCCATCGCTATCACTTTCTGTCCTTCATTTGTAACTCCTATTAAGCACAAATCTGACTCTAAGTTAACCATCTGCGGTTTTGAGCAGTTGTCTTTTCTTCCATACTTCGTATTGAGAGTATTCTAGATTTCCAATGTAGTCAAACAATAGGAGACAAGGTTATATTGATCATCATTAATATGAGAATACAAAATATGTATAGCACGAGAATTAAATCCAATGTCATTCCTATCTACCATATCATTCCCATTAATAATAAATTCCAACATTTAATATCACTACTACAAAGGTGGGCATATTCGACACTAATTTGTGTGCGTTGCATGAAAAGTGTGGCGAAAGCTATGCTTTCTTTGATCTTCTGCAACAACATTCATATGTTGTTGCATTAGATATGAATGCAGTGTTGCGGTTGGAATTCTTCTACTGTGACTTGCAACACCAGTTCAAAGTGTTGCTTCACATAAATACATGTCAGGTCAGCGATCCGCTTTATCAGTTTAAACAAATAAATAACATAGATCTTTGATTAATCTAACGGTTCAAACGTATCCCTGTTTCAGTTTAGTGAAAATTTGGCGCGATCTTTTCCCCTTTCATGAAATACTTCCCCCCAAAACAAATTTCTCCCGTACTCCTCCTTCTGTCCATTTCTCTCTCCACGAAATCCGTCCACGAAGACCTCCGATTGCTACTCTACTACTGATACAAACTATAAACCTCTGATTGCTCCTATTTTACAAACTTTACACCTCCGATTTGGATCATCTAGGACAATTACAGGTAGTTAGTGCTGCATCATTTCGGTTTTATTTAGATGATTTCATCTCTAACTTATTTTGTCTAACATTCAAAGTCTCTGGGTAGCTGGGATATACCGATTGCCATAAATTAGGGTTTTTCATACTTGAAGTGTTGTATTTATATGTTTGCATGTGTTGAAGTTGTGCAAGTTCTGTATTTTTATGTTTGCAAACCGTTGATGTTTTGGTAAATAATGCTTATTTTGACAGGTGGAAACAGAATTTAAAGGACAAAAGAAATCCAATTTAAATGTTTAAATATCTATTTCTGTTTGTAGTTAAATAATGCCTATTTCTCTTCCTACATCATATGACTACGAAGATACCCTAGGCATGGGTGATCTACGACTGTCAAACCCATCATCACCAGAAACTCCTATTGATTTTTATATAGAGATGCAAGAAAGGCACTACGATGATTTGCTTGAGCATGAACTAGAGCAAGAAGAACTCCGAAGACAATGTCTAGAAGAAGAACGATGTGAAGAAAGGGGGATGCGACGGCATAGTCGTGTTGCCTTGCGTCGTCAGCATCAAAACAACCAAATGGTTAACGAACAGCAAGCTGACTCACCAATCATAATGTGTGATTGTGGGTATGCCGCTGTAGAAGTTGTTATTTCGATTGAATTCAACATTGATCGTCTTTATTTTAGATGTCGTGTTTATCCCGCAGGGTGTACCTTTTGGCAATAGATTGACGAACAGTTTCCAAGTCGAGCCGCTGAGTATGCAAATGAATTACAATATCAACTTACAATGCTGCAAAATCGAGTTATTGGTTTTCGAACTGACGTTAGTAGACTTAACGTCCAGCTTCAAGGGCTAAACATAAAATTAAATTATTGCATCGTTCGTTGTATTAGGTACAATTGTATCGTCTTTGTATCACCTGTATAGTCTTTGTATCTGTACTGTTGTGTTTTGGTGCAGTCATGTAATGTTATGAATTTGTGTTCAGTATCCTTAATTGCTTGTTTTATGTATTCTCCTGACAACTCAGTTACAAAGTTAGTGATAATTCATATCAAAACAATCGTCTTTGTATCATCACACTGTTTGTAAGTTATTAACTTGTTTTGTTTTTATTTCTAATTTATTCAAGCCTTACAGGGTATCCCTTGTTCATGTCTTGAAACTATTAGTGGTATCAAATTTTGTCTTACTAGGCCGTGGTTAGATTGTGGCAATGGATAGTGAGTATTATTGGACTTCCGAGATCGAGTGCAGAATATGTAAGAGGGGTAACAGCTTTTCTAAGAAATGCATTTCCCATTTATAAAGTAGGTGATGAGATGAAGTGCCCCTGCAAAAAATGTATAGAACGTAATTGGTATTGTCAAAATGTCATATACGATCATCTTATTTATAATGCCCTTCTCCATAACATACCGGGTGGATTTGTGAAGTTTCACAAACAAAATTAATAGGTGTTGATGACCATATGGATTGTTCAACGGAGATGGATTTTGAGGATAATTTAGATGTGATGATCAAATGTGTGGGTAACAAATTTGGTCAAAATCCCAGGGACTTTGTAGTAGAACCAAATCCAGAGGCCGAGAAATTTTATCGACATGTTAAAGAAGGAAAAAAACTGTTATATCCTGGCTACACTAAATTTTCTTGACTAAGTTTCTTGATCATGCTTTATCATTTAAAGTGGGCTTATGGAGTAAACGGGTCTACGTTTTGGGGAATCACTAAAGCTTATATAAGAAACCTTTCCTGATGCCCAGCTTCTTTTATCTTCCTACGTTGCAAAGAATGTCATTAAGGATTTAGGTCTTGATTACCATAAAATACATGCCTGCCCAAACCCTTGCATGTTATATTGGGTAGAGAATAAAGATAAAGAGGCTTGTGACATTTGTGGTTTTTCGAGGTGGGATATAAAAGAAAAAGAAGACATCGTTGATAATAATGATCTCCCAAAGTCGATTCCTAAAGTGCCGACAAATGTTATGAGGTATTTTCCTCTAAGACCAAGGTTACAAAGGATGTTTATGTGCAAAGAATTTTCCAAACTTATGAGATGGCACCAAGTGGAATGAAAAGAAGATGGAAAACTAAGACATCCGGCTGATGGTGTGGCATGGAAGATGATGGATGATCACTGTCTTGATTTTTTTATCAAAAAATCGTAAGGTTAGATTGGGTCTAACATCTGATGGATTTAATCCATATCGTTCAATGAATTCAAGTTATAGTACATGGCCAATTATGTTGGTAACTACAATCTTCCGCCTTGGTTATGTATGAAACAAGAGAATTTAATTCTTTCAACATTAATATATGGTCTAGATTCTCTAAAGAACAGTATTGACGTATATATGTAGCCTTTAATTGCGGAATTGAAAGCGTTATGGAATGTTGGCGTCGAAACATATGATTCCTTGACTGATGGGAATGTTAATTTACGTGCAAGCGTCTTATGGACCATTAGTGATTTTCCGGGAAGTTGTCAGGTTGGAGCACGAAGGGGAAACTAGCACGTCCAGTATGCCATTACGAAACTTCTTCACATTATTTGAAGCATAGCAAAAAAATATGTTATATGCACCATAGAAAGTTTCTTGATCCGACATATAAGTGGAGGCTGGATAAGAGGAGATTTAATGGTGAAACCGAATTGGGGAGCATTCCAGAAATATTATCAAGAACTGATATTGAACAGTTATTGCAGGTGTTCAAAAATCGGTTTGGGGATAAGTGAAGAAACCTGGTAAAAGTGACGGCCCTTTTAAAAAAAGGTCAATACTATTTGACTTACCATATTGGTATCATAATCCCCTTCGACATAACCTAGATGCCACGCACATAGAGAAGAACATATACGACAAAATATTAGGTATTTTACTTAATATAGGTCACATGTCGAAGGATCACCTAAATGCTCGTTTGGATTTACAGGAATTGGGCTTAAGGAAGGCCCTTCATCCGGTTGAATGTGGTGACGGAAAGCATGTTGAAATTAGAGCTGCAATATTTGATATGACAAATAAGGAGAAAGAAATCTTTTTCTCTGTATTGAAGAACGTCAAATTGCCCTACGGTTGTGCCTCGAATGTTAGTCGGTACGTGCACATAAAAGAGAGAACGATTGTGGGATATAAGAGCCATGATGCTCATTTCATACTCCACTGTTTGTTATAATTTGTCGTAAAGAAAGTGTCAAAAGCCGAGGTTGTGTTATCAATAATCAGATTTAGTGCATTCCTTAGAGGACTATAGAGCAAGGTTACCGAAGTGGATGATATCAAGAGGCTGCAAAAAGAAATTATCGAGATACTTTGTCATTTTAAAATGATTTTTCCACAGGCTTTTTTCGATATAATGGTACACCTGCCTATTCATTTATGCAGAGAAATCGAATACGGCAGGACCAAACATCTTAGATGCATATATCCAATTGAGCAATATCTAGGAAAGTTGAAATCTTATGTGCGAAATAGAAACAGACCGGAAGGTTCGATTGTAGAAGGTTACTTGGCAAAAGAGTGTGTGACCTTCTATTCAAGATTTTTAAGCGTTGATGGAGGAACAGAAAACACGTCGATTGATTTTGGACGATGTCCAATAGAATTGGAATATTATATTGGAACAAAGAAGAATAAAGATGGGAAGATGTTCAATTTGAAAGATGCAGATTGGAAGGCAACGCATCGCTATATTCTGTTCAATTCCGGTAATAAAGAAATTGAGAGTTTGATCGAGTAAGTTTTTAAGTTCCTATATCATTTTCCTTAACTATAAATTAACGTTTGCATTTCGTAATTTTTTGACCTTAATTATTATTTAGGGTTCATCGAGCTTTTGTGGATGGTCTTGCAAATCCAAGAAGATACAAGAGGGAATGAGAACATTTCGAAGAGTTTTGGAATTGGCTTAAAGAAGAGGTTCTAAAAAAGGACAATATTTCAACAGATTTAGAGGTGTTTGCATTAGGTCCTTATCAAGTAGCTAGGAAGTTTACCGGTTATACAGTAAATGGATATAGATTCCACACAAAATTTAGTGATTCTCGATGTACCACACAAAATAGTGGTGTATTTTTTACTGCCAAAACCACCAGCTTTGCAAGTTCGAAAGACCAGAACCTAATAGTGGGTGATGTCAATTACTACGGATCAATCAAAGAAATTTTTGAGCTTGATTATTGGGGAGCTTTCACAGTGGTCCTTTTTAAGTGTTTCTGGTACCAAGAGGAAAATGATTCATACGGTCTTACTCGAGTAAATTTTAGCAAGTGCCATAAAACTGATCCTTATGTCCTATCTTCGCAAGTGCAGCAAGTATTTTATCTGGAAGATGCAGTTGAAAAGAACAGTCATTACGTTATTAAAAAATTGCCGAGAGATTGGTGTGATACTGAAAATCAGAATGCAATGGAAGAAGACATGAGCAATACGCATTCACACGATATGGGCATAGGTGGTGAACTAGAACCAGAAGTTTTTGATGGGGGTTGGATTAAGGATGATGGCCTCGCAATACAACTTGAAATGGAACTAGAAGCAGAAGTTCCTGATCTTGTTCCGTCTCGTTAGGACAAAAAATTACTTTTCTTATTGCTTTAATTTGGTGTAATTTATGATGTATTTGGCACTTTTTTTTTAGCTGGAAATTATCATCTTTAATGAATGTATTTGGCACTCTTTTCTCATAATGCAATCTGCACTGTTCACATGTTTTATGATTTAATGTCTTTCGTTACTATCATCTAAATTGGTTATAGACCAAAATGTTATAGTTGCTGGTTTTTGTCCACTTTAACATGCATGTACCTTGTTCTAATGTATTCATTTTGTACAGGATGGATGAACTTATTAATATCCTACTGCAACATAGCGGACAGTTTCGAAGGACATGCTACGTCGGTGGAGAATCCTTCACAGTAACAAAATATGATGTAGACCGCTTTTCTTACAGTGTGCTTATGGAATTTATTAAAGATGCTCTCCATTACATTGAAATAGAAGGAGTCTATGTCATCAGCAAAGGAAAGAGGGGTGGTTGGCAGCTAATTTTGAATGATACGGACGTAACCGAGTACGTACAGGGCTGCAAAAAGCAAGGAGAAGTGGTTTTTTACATCGACTACTCCATTGATAACGACAGTGAGCCATTGATTCAACTGCAGCCACATGTAATCATACGGCCAAGGAAAAACATAATTCAAGGTATATATGTATATGTAATATAGATCCATTCTTATATATATATATCCGTGTGTGTGTGTGTGTAAAGAACTATGAAGGAGGCCATCGTTATTATTTTTATTGTTGCAGGTTCTGCTAAGAAGCCGGTTGAAAAGCGCAAGTATACTACTGCAAATAGACTTCAGCAACAACACAAAATAAGTAAAAAGAACCCAACTCAAGTAGGTCAGAAGAAACTATCGCCGCAGCCTGATGTGAACAATGATGAAGAAGATGTTACTGTGACGGACAAAGGAACCAGGAGGAAGTTAAATGTAGAAAATGAAACAGATAATGATGAAACCCGAGAGAATGAAGCTAATGTTTAGGTATTTTTCAGTTTTCATTTCAGTTTTATTAATCCAGATGAAATCTTGTATTTCAAACTACTTTTTATTAAAATTCTTGTGCGTGCATTCTATCAAAATAACAAGAACTGTTTATACGTCGACTCTATTTGGTTAACTAGCTTAAATTTGTCATCGAAGGTGAGTAACAATACTAATCTGCTTGCAATTCTCACAACCATCAGTTTTGATGAAGTATGAACAAGAGCAAATCGCGTGAATGCAAGAAAACGATGCAGTTAGTAGATCACTTGGGGTGCCTTCATTGGTTAGTTGTATGCAAGAGGCTGCCGCATGAAATAAGAAAGATAAATGTAAATATGTTGCTAGATGTGATGAATACATCCCAGAAAATGTTGGTGAAGACGTCACTGATGATTCATTGGATTCGGAGGTATAAAGAAGTTATTTGTTTATTACTTATTGCCTTTGCCTTTAGGAACGTAAAAAATCTTGAACTTGGACTTAATTGTAGAGAATCAAAATTGTTAACTCAAAGGATCCTTTACCTGGACCGAGAACTCGTTCGCGAACCAATGCAGCCATTGAAATTGAGAAGGAAGCGATGACCTGCACCCCCTCCAAAGAAAGCTGGCTCCAACAAGGATTTGATCATGGCACACACACTCCTACTCCACAGAAACTCAGTAACCAGGAAAAATTCGCAGAAACATTAAAGAAAATGACGAAACCTGCAACGTCTTTTTCAGGAGCTTTAAAACCTGCAACGTCTCGTCTATCCGTTTTAAAACCTACATTTGGCAAATTGTTCAAACAATCAGCCAATTCATGTGAAGTTGCCGGTTCAGTTGCTGCTTATTCAGCGATGCGGAAACATGCACTGCACTGCACTGTTGAGTATGTCTATTTTCTATTCATTTTTTTGAACCTGGTAGATAAAGTACAAGGTCCAAAAAAACCTAGAGGGAAGTCAAAAATGACCAAGGTGCATGCTAGAACCGTGATGATAAAGTAGTCATTGAGTTGAATGAGGATGGTCAGCTAGTATCTAATAATACTACAGAGTTAAGCAATTTTCTTGGGAGACTAGCAAAGGATAATGTGTCTCTTACTTACATCAATTGGCATGTTGTTCCTGATCAATTAAAGCGACAAATGTTGGAATATGCTCTGGTACTATCAAATTTCCTTAACCATATACAGTTCAACTGATTTCCTAAATGTTTAGTTTTAATTAATTAGTTTGTTTCCTGAATTTTGTGATTGATATATTGTAGGCTAGGTATGTCATTCCTGAAGAAGGACACAAGTGGGTCCTGAACACGCTTAATGACTTTTGGAGGTAGTACAACTCTCGCATCAAAGCAAGGTATTACAAAAAATATTCAACTAATGAGGAAAGGCTTGCAAATAGGCCCAGTACAATTCCGTTGGAGGATTTTAAAATGCTCTTGGAATACTGGGGGGATGAAGCAGTTCAGGTACGGCTTTAATGATATTCACATTTGTGTAATGTTTAGTACTTCGCATTAGCTTGTTTAGTGCTAATCTTTTCTTTGGTAGTTCACATTATCCTTGTTTAGTGCTATTTTTTTTTGGGATTTCCAGGCTCTAGTTGATACTAATTCCGCGCAACGTAATTCATTAAATGAGACGTATACCATGAGTCCCAAAACTCATGCAGTAGCCAAAGAAAAGATAGTATGTGTTTTTTTGAACTTAAGTTATATTTTTTTTATTGAGTTGAATTGGCCACATGATAATTCTAATTTGTTATATCATTGAATTATATTTTATATATCATTGTCACAATGTTCATAGGCAGCAGCTAGATCTGTAAATTCTTAACATTGAATGTTGCAAATTGTGTTTAAATTTTGGTAATCCTAACACTTGACAGAGAAAGAAGGACCCAGAAAAAGCCTCCCCATCTGCTGCCTTGGTTTATTTGGAAACATATGAACGAGAACCGAGTAGAAATTACAAGACTAACACGGATGAACTAAAGACCAAATACGTGAGTACATATATAGTTAGATACTGAAATAGCAATACTTGTGTCAGTATAATTGGCACATTGTACGTTTGTTGGAGTTGTTTATTAAATCGAACACATAGTTAGTTTGAAAGAAAACCAGTTCTGTTAATAAATTCGTTCTTGCCAGCTGCCTATTTATATATATACTTGTCTGATTTTCATTTTGTAGGCGAATGTTCAAGCAACGGTGGATGCAGGAAACATTGCTGAGGCAGATGCACTTGTTTCTGGTGTTAAGAGCCACACGCGGAACTGGCTTGTAGGAAGGCGAGGTAAAATGACCGAAAAGTCTCCAACAACTCCTAGTTCTTTGGACAGTTATGTGCAAGAGCTGACCCAAAAAATAAGGCAAGAGCTTGAGGTGGATTTGGAAGAAAAGGTGAACAGAAAAGTGAAGGAAAACGTGTCATGGGTGTTAAAAAAGCTAGGTGAAGCCAATCCAGATCTTAATTTAGACTTCAGAGACTTTTGTGTCACCACAACAAGTGATGAAGATGACATTGTTACCCCTGTAACCCCGGCAACTGACTGAAGTATTTGGATGGTATGTGTTAGCACTTATGATATATTCTGTTCTTTTAAATTGTGGCACCTACGTTATGTGTTCATGATGGCACTTGTGGTATGTTTTGATGATGGCACTTATGGTATGTGTTGGTGATGACACTTTTGAGTTGGTACGTATAATTGGTTGGTCTGACTGTGGTTATGAATGTTTAGGGAGGATTTATTGTATGAATATTTTGGTATATATGTATAAATATGGTGCAATGTTTTGGATTGAATATATGTAGTCCAGAATTTGTAATTACAGGGTTGTATTACAGCTGCATTTGATTATTATTTTTGGGTTGCATTTTATTTTGGGTGCGTTTTTTACAGGTCCATACTAAGATTCAAAATAAATAAATAAACCAACTGATAAAAAGAATATAGAAAACATCCCTATTTTTGAAATTCCGCTGTAAAAATCCCGATTATATCCTTTAAAACCCTAAAATTCCTCGTTCTACATGTTTTCGCTTCTTTTATCCCGCCGCATAATTAGGGCAGCCAATCGAAGAGGAAAATTAAAAAATTTCAGCCGATTTTGATTTGTTTAATCTCAATCGAGTGAAGACGCCTAAAATCATTGCCGATTTGATGAGAAAATGTCATCATATGGGGAGAACGAAGGTAAAATTTTGATTTTCTTATTTTTTCTGTCAAACAACAGCTAATCTTGTCATATTTTATATTAAATATGGATTAACTTGGAATTGTCGCATGATTATATGATTACATACAATTATTCATGCAAATTTATTTGAAAAAATGTTTTTGTTTGTAAAAAAATTCCATACTATCGTTTTTTTCAGATTTTAAACATTGCTGAAAGACTTTATTATGAAATATGCCAAAAAAGTAACATGGTTGAATGTTTTTGGACAGAAATATTTTTTGATGATGTGATTTTTATCATGAATGTTGCAAAATTATTTGATTTGCACAAATGAGTATTAATGAAATTCTGAACGGAAACATGCATTTATTTACATTATTTTCATAGTTGTATGCATATATTTGTTACGTACGCAAACATCCAATTATATATTAAAATCAATTGCTTATATGGATGTAATGTTCATCACAGATGCTTATATTCAAAAATTTAGGCATAGTACTTGAATAAATTAATGAATTTAATCAAAAATATAGCATTATTCTATGCAAATTTTCAAAATTAATGAGTACAAGTGTGCATTTATTACATGATTCGTCTAGTAGTATATTAATTAAATAAGAAATATTGCATGCTAATGAGCAACTATCAACAGAGATCTGCATGATTATATGCAGTTATTCAGATGTACAGCATGCAAATAAAGATACAAACATACATGCATAATTTCAACTCATTTGCATAAACGGATTAATATATGCAACATAATTGCCTAAACCCATGAACTTTTGCAGATTTTTTGCATAGTTTAATGAATTTAACAATTAGTACATCATACTTGTTTGCATTTTTTTAATAATTGTTGCATGCAACTCTGCATTTATAAAATGATTATTAAAGTATTCAAACGAATTCGATAGTAAAATTTGCATACTAATTTGCAGTTATTACTGGAACGTTGCATGATTCTATACATTTAATTAAAATTGAAGATTGCAAGCCTGAAACCATCAACAAATATGTTTATAAATTATGTGCAGTAAATCTAAATTTTACAATGCAAGTGTGCATTTATGTAATGATTGTTGCATGATTTTGTTGATGTAGTAATAACTGTTGCATACAAGTGTGCATATATCCAATATTTTTTTCATACTTATATGCATTTAGACATTCTTATTTAAAAATGTTTTCCTTGTTTTGCTAAGACCAAATGTAAAAGAAAATAATCCAGTTGAAATTGAGCAGGAGAAAGCCTGAAATCATGTATAGATATGTTCGAGAAATTGATAGCTTAAATACTGAATTACTACGACATGATTATGTAGTTCCATTGCTAAATTAAGGATGAATTTTATGTAGCAAAATAAATTCTTCTGATCTTAAATGAAATTATGAATTGTTGCTTTCTTGTATATACATATACATAATACTAGCATACTTAATTGCAAATATTGTTAATTTTTATGCATGTTTGTATTGTCTAAATAATCAGGATAATGTCATAGTTATATGAAAATATTATTATTAGTTGCAAGCGTAAATGAAAATGCTTTAAATTTTTTATATTATGAGCATATTCTAAATACTTGCATACATTTATGCATTTTTTCCATATAATTTCTTACGTAAGTGGAATTATTTGTAGAATCAATCCAATAGTCGATGTTGCCTTTGTTTTTCATATGAAATTTTAAACTAGAAAATATGCAGGTAAAAAAAATTCATGATAAGCAAAGAGAACAAATATTCAACGATAAAAGAAAAATATGCATGAACATTTGCAAACTTGCATGCATGTAATAAGAATATTTGCATACTTGTGTACAACAAAATAGAATACTTGTGTACATTATATGGTTGTATAAATACTTTCGTACTTATGTGCAGTAAACACGATTTGTTTCATACATTTATGCATCTATGCAAAATGCTAGAAAAATTGATACAAATATGCATTATAATTGCATACATTTACGCAAATGTACAGACTAATTGCATACAAATAAGCTCTAAAAAAATAACTGTAAAAATCAGAGAATTTAACATTAAAATGTTGAACTAAATTTAAAGCAGCACATAAATGTTCACAATAATTTACACTAAAACAAAGTGTCTTAAAAATAAAATAAAATTACAAAGCATATCTAATAGTCTTTTGAAGAACAAGTACATTTGTTATGACCCAGCTTCTTGCACAAACCACATGTAGACGTCTTTTCATGTCAAACCATCTTTGAGGTGATATAATTCAAAGGACAATGGAATTAAATCAATCCATTTACCACAAACAACCTCTCTCATTATATCAACAGAACAATCAAATTAAAGACGGATACAACAGATATCATTCCCAAACTTCAGCAGCACCAATACACCAATATCAGCAGGACCACTGTTAAACAAAGAAGAAAATCAACATTAATAAACATAATGTGCAGTAATCATATAAAAATACATAAACATCTTCAAATAATTATAAATAGATGCATACATATACGCATATATCAATAGTAGCTGCATAATAGTATGCAGATTATCAGACTAGATGCACATAGTTTTGGTAAGATTATATACAAAAAACTTTTACTACGCATATATTAATAATATACGCAAATAATCAGCAAACACACGTAAATATTTTTTTAAAAGATCTGCGTATAATTATGCATATATACAGAATATATGCATACATATACACAATTTTCCTGAGTATAACCAAACCTATAAGCACGAGTTCTAACAATAGTTGCATACATATATGCTCATATTAACAATATATGCATATTCTTATACACGTATTAAGAATATAAGATCAAATAAAATGAAAAAGTAATATATACGACTGTATGATCCATAAAAACCATAAAATTTTAAAAAAAATACATTAATTCCATGATCAATGCCTTCTCCACCTACACAAGCTCCACAAATCCTCCATTCACATCTCCTCATCATTATACCACCGACTACTGCTCAAAGATCGCAACTTGCTGCAGCAATCTCCCATACGCGATCACCTAAAAATCGCTAACACCAGCTTCCCAAAACTTCCATTATGACTCTTCATTGAACCAGCCGTCATTACCTAAGTCGCTGCAAATTTCAATCGCTACTTCTCTCTGCCAATGATCAACCCTAGATCTGACTAAACGGAAGACCTCAATCCAAAGAATAAATCTAGGTTTGATATAATTAACGCTCTAAAAAAATAAAATTGATTACGTCGCCGCCATGGACAACGAAATATAGGTTTCTGGAAAAGAAAAAAAATACTAATTACGTACTGAGTAAATCCGACCTAGGTAATTACGGCGTGAATTAAGAAAAAGGGCAGTTTTGGAAAAATATTAGCCGTCATTTAAAATTAGGGATGTAATTTATATGTTTTGAAACTGGAGGATGTGCGCTTAATTAAGTTTTATTTTAAGGATGTGACCCTAATTTTCACTTTGTTTTTTTTACCAATACAATTGATGTTTTCTGGTGTTGCAGTACAGTATTGTGGTGTCGCATTAGATGGCACTGTGGTGTTGCATTAGATTGATGTGGTGT